>CAUYPO010054237.1:0-54325 GCA_963574435.1 Cheirogaleus major | reverse complement strand
CTGCCTCAGCCTCCCGAGTAGCTGGGACTACAGGCATGCGCCACCATGCCCAGCTAATTTTTTCTATATATTTTTAGTTGGCCAATTAATTTCTTTCTATTTTTTAGTAGAGACGGGGTCTCGCTCTTGCTGAGGCTGGTTTTGAACTCCTGACCTCGAGCAATCCGCCCGCCTCAGCCTCCCAGAGTGCTAGGATTACAGGCGTGAGCCACCGCGCGCTCTTGAGTGTTTTCAACAATCTGAAAAGGCATGGTCTCTGTATGTGCCTAACAGCATAAACAGTGAGGCTCATGAGCAGATGTGGAAGAATGTTCAGGAAACCTGTAGAAACTCATTTTCTTTTGGGATGGAGATAATGGGCCCCAGACCTGTTACTTTTGTCATTCTCATTAGGTCTCTTGGAGTAAACAAGTTTTGCAGGATAGAGTGGAAATTGTTTTGCAAAGTGAGCTTTGAAATACTTTCTGAGTTATCTGAATGTTGTACTTTCAGGATTCATACAGGGGAAAAACCTTTTGTCTGTGATGAATGTGGTGCAAGATTCACTCAGAACCACATGCTGATTTATCATAAAAGGTGTCACACAGGTAAATATTCCTGCTGTTGTGATTGAATGTCTTTTCTAGCTGTAGAAGGAAACTGCTTGATTAATTTAGAAGTTGGCATCTACCAAGGTGGTGCAGTTAAAGCCATGCTATAGCTTTTCCATCTAGTAAGCTAGCAACAATGAATAAAAACACATCCATTGCCTCCCATGCTGGTATGCATGTGGCCATGGCTTTTCTGCCACCGGGCAGTAGGATCTCGCTTGCGGGTCTTAGATATCAAGAGGTATGAAACAGTTTCTACTCTCTTAGCCAAAAATTCCATTTCCAGGAATCTCTCCTAAAGAAATTGTCCAAAATATGGGAAAAGCTATATGCTACTATCCCTCTTCTTGCTATTTTTTATTAACGAAGAATTGGAAACAACCTGATTGTCCAGACACACAAAAGTGGTTCAGTAAACTCTGGTAAATCATGCCCTGGCTTGTGAACTGGCCATTCAGAGTAAGGGCTGTGAATGGTATGAAAAACCATCTGTGCTTGGATGTGGACTTAAAAATGTACAATTAAGCATACAGTTAATCACAACTGTATTGAAAAACTGCATGTAAAAGACCTGTATAAAAGGTGGTAGGTTTATCTCATTTCTATTTTCCAAAATCTTTGTGATATGATTTTATTCTATGAGAGAGAAAGTTTAAGTTGACTTTATTTTGGTTCAGCACAGTAACCCTGAGTGAGGTTCAGAATCTTGTTGTATACAATACAGACGTATACAGAATCTAAGTATTCTAATTCTATAATGCTAACACACTTCCCTTTTTACTTGCATTTTTTGCCCTTACTTCTAAGCACTGTCATACAGGCCTCAAGTTCAAATGCTGGCAAGACAGAGAGGAAGTGTTTAATTATGTGAATTACAACTACAGAATGAGCAGAATTGTTGTCTAATAGAAGTTTAGGGTTGGGGACAATGTCAGGTTATAGTGAAAGATTGAGTTAAAATTGGTCTCCTGATGAGAATATTAATGTATTAGTATTTTATTAAAACCAGTATTTTGATGTTTGTGAAATCAGGGGCATACCTAATAATTCGATGACTCTGATTTATGAGATTTAAACCTTTCTTGTGTCCTGTAGTCCAATCAAGTTGATTGGACTTGCTACTCTAGAACAGTTATACATGTATGTCTGTTGTACACTCCCTCTCCTTTGAAGAGGGACTTTTATTCTGGCAAAGACCCATAGAAGTGCTCCTTTGAAAATAACCCAACAGTTCCTCCAAACAGAAGTTGTGAAATTATTTTCTTGTTTGGAATGACTAAATTTCTAAAATGTGAGCTAGCTGAACAATACCTCTTTGAATCAGTTTAATGGAATTTTTCTTGGGATTTCCAAAGACATTTTACACCAACTTTCAGCAAGTAACAATCACCTTACATGAATAAATGTTGTGTAATAGTTTTGACTAGAAAACATAAGATGCTGCCAGCCAAGGCACTTTTGAGGAGTTTATGTGGTTTTTAAGAGTACGGACCTACTCTTTCCATATGCTTGTAACGCCTGTATTGTTTCTAACATTATTATTTCATCTTTTCGTGTAGGTGAAAGACCATTCATGTGTGAAACCTGTGGCAAGAGTTTTGCTTCCAAGGAGTACTTAAAACACCACAATAGAATCCATACTGGATCCAAACCCTTTAAATGTGAAGTATGTTTCAGGACATTTGCCCAGCGGAATTCACTTTACCAGCATATTAAAGTCCATACAGGTATGGCTGGAATGTCCCAGGGAATGGAGTTCAGTTTGACAAAAAAAAATATCTCGAAGGTTTTAGACTTACTAGAAAAATATTTGGAATTAAGCTTTAGTAGAAAACTTTAGTCAAACTTTTTATGACATAATAACATATTTTTACTTCTGAATTTCTTATCTCTGGCTCTGAGAAACTGAAAAGTAGAACTATTTATGTGTGTAAACCAGAGACTGCAAGTCCCATTGTTACTTGGAGTTTTTATTGAAAAGGACAGAAAGCTTACCCATGGTATGAATGTTGGAATACAGATGTGGATATGTGAACATTTTAACATTTTCACAGTATAGGGGTAATGATCATACACACACACACACACACACACACACGCAAATTCGGTTATTAGAGGATTTGGAATTTTGTCCTCCATTACTGGAGGAGTCTATAGATACGATACCTACTGCAGGCACGGGCTGTGGCCTGTTTTTGGTATAAGCCATCAACTCTTGGTATTGTAGGGACAGTAGATTTGTGCCTCTGTTAGTTGGCCCTTGAGTTGTTCCCAACACAGCTTTCCTTATGTTGAAATGCTGAGGGTCCCTGGAGGCTTGTAACAGCATCATTCCAAGTGTATTCAGGATTAAACCCAGGAGGTCAAAGAGACCCACCAGCAGTCTCCTCTCCCCCTGCCGCAGGGGAGCGCCCCTACTGCTGCGACCAGTGCGGCAAGCAGTTCACCCAGCTCAACGCCCTGCAGCGCCACCGCCGCATCCACACTGGGGAGAGGCCGTTCATGTGCAACGCGTGCGGACGGACGTTCACTGACAAGTCCACCCTCCGGCGGCACACCTCGGTAAGCAATGGGCTGGCTTGTTCCAGAAAGAAAATAGTTGGCCCTTAGATACACAGAACCCCCAATAGAAACACCTGCTACCATTCCACAGGGTGAGTAGAGGAGACAACAGGTATTTTCTGTGGAGTGAGGACATTTGGGGTGAATGCAGTGGAAAACCAGGCCCTAAGGAAAGCACAGTCCGTGGTACATACTTTCTGACAGTGAGGGTCTGGGGTAGGCCAATATTTGACAACCAGTGCAGGGGGTTTCACTGCAGTGGAAACCAAATTGAAGTCGGAGAGGGACTGTTTTAAAAGATGCAGAACGAGACACATTTGGTGACTTTTGTTTTGTGTTCGATTTGTAGATACACGATAAGAATACTCCATGGAAGTCTTTCCTTGTTATTGTAGATGGCTCGCCCAAGAATGATGAAGGGCACAAGACTGAACAGCCTGATGAAGAATATGCATCGTCCAAACTGCCGGATAAATTGCTGTCTTTTGCAGAAAATGGCCATTTCCACAACCTGGCTACAGTCCAAGGCACTGTACCCACTATGCACGAGAACAGTTCTGCAGACACAGCCTGCAAGTCGGACAACTCCGTAGCATCCCAGGATGCCCTGCTCGCCACCACCATCAGTGAGCTCAGCGAGCTGGCTCCACAGACAGACTCGATGGCCACACAGCTTCACTCGCTGACTAACATGGAATAGAGCTTGAAATTACATGCCAGGAAGGTCCCATCCTGTTAGTCTTTGTGTGTGATAGCTGGACACAAGATGATGTCGGGGCTAAGAAAAATAATTGTGTGCAAAGTTGTGGGCAAGAATGACCTCTGATTTTCCTGAACTTCGGCTAACTTGCACGGCTCTATCACAGCATTTTAAAAGCTTTCTCTTAATCCCGATCTGCATGATCTCAGCTACACTTTATCAACAAACAAAGCAGTGAACACAACCTCACTTAATTCTGGTGCAGGTTGTGTGTGTTAATCATTCTAATGCTTATCTAGATGTTTAGACAACTGCTTGTCTTCATTGCAGAGTACAGAGCATTGATTCAGCTCATGAAATTGCTGTTAATGGTCTTCCTGGTTTCTCAGCCTGCCTTATATATCCATGTGGGTTTACTTCTCTGATACTTATAAGGTATTTTTTTTACCAAGCTGAAATAAAACTGGGGCTACATATTTTCAGCTTTTCTTCCCTTTTGAATTGAAGCAAATCAGATTTGCTGTGGGACCCTTGAATAGGACTGAAGAAATGGATTATTACAGGTATTCCTCCCCACCCCCATATATAGACACTAAAAAAGGTATGACATATTGAACACTTGCAAAAGTGCTTAGAATAATTTCTACTCACAGCACATACTGCAGCTAATAAATTTGTCATAAGTCAACTTATGAAATGAGATGAGGCTGTTCAGTTTCAGTCATTAAAAAATCAGATTAGGTAAAAGCTGTTCTACCAAAGAGTCTAGCAAAACAGTATAGTATTTTTTGCAAAGAGGTATGAAAAATTAAGCAAGAGGCTATACAGTACTTGAGCATTTGTGCAGTCATTTTATTTGCAAATGAGGTGATTGTGGCAAATCTTAGAACACTGAGTATTAGTACTTTTGCCAGGTTTTTCTGACTTGATTTCTGTAATTTATAGAATCCCAGACTTCCTCATTTCCACATCCAGAGATTGAAATAGGCAAGTATTGCCCATGTCTGTTTCCTTGGGAGCATGTGAGAATATAGCAGAAGGGACCAAAAGCCTCAGCACAGTTACCCCTGATTATGCCTTAAAGAGTAGATTGTGAAGACAGTAACTGTCTCAAGTGCTCCTTTGGCTGTTTCATGCAGGACTTCATTATTGCTTGAAAAAATTCACAACTGAATGGGCACAGTGGTTTACACCTGTAATTCCAGGGCTTTGGGAGGCAGAGGTGGGAGGATTGCTTGAGGCCAGGAGTTTGAGACTAGCCTGGGTAACATAGCAAGACCCCATCTCTGTACAAAACAAAAAAATTAGCCTGGCGTAGCGGCACATGCCTGTAGTCGTAGCTACTTGAGACACTGAGGTGGGAGGGTTGCTGGAGCCCAGGAGCTCGAGGCTGCAGTGAGCTATGATCGAGCCACTGTGCTCCAGTCTGGGTGACAGAGCGAGACCTTGTCTCTTAAAAAAAAAAAAATTCATAATGAAAAGATGATTCTGCTGTATTTGTTAAATGTGACATTTGGTTCCAGGGCCTTGAGTATGTGCCACATGCTTATGAAATGCTTTGATTTACATGTAACCCTTAAACATAATTTAAAAAGAAAACCTTGAGGATAATTCTTTTGTTCACCAGTTGCTTTTGTTCCCCTACATTTTTAATTTATTAAATTTGCTGTGAAAACACTCTGATTTTCTAAGAGGAAGGTACTTCGTCATAAGTTCCAGGATGAAGACATAGCTGTACCAAGCGAGAAACTGATGAGGGAAGACTTTCTTCCTAAGTGCTTATTTTGTTTTAACTTATAACAGTAGTGAAACCACTACAGGGTGTTTCAGGCACTGATAACATGTTTCACACCTGCTCTTGAAGCTCACAGTACTGAATTACTTCAAATTCAGTTAAGACAATGTCATTGTATCCTAGTTGTGTTTACAGAACAAATGAGTAGCAACAGTCACACAGCTATTTTAATCTTGGTAAGAGGAGACTGAACCTGCCCAGTTGATGTACTGTTTTATGGAATAAAGTCACTTGGATGAGAAGGAATTTAAACAATAGATTATTTTGTTACCTACTGGAAGAATTTTTGTCTTGAATTTGTTTCTTTAGAAGTTCTAAAAAACATTGTTAGCGTTAATAAATATCTGCTTTGTAAAAGTAGTTTTGCAATTCTATTTTTATTATAATTTAGGCTCTGTAGAAATAAGCTTCTCAATTAAAACAAATATAATATGCCTAATTACATGAATGAAATTTAAAATCAGGGTTGTCAGTCTTTATTTCATACAGTCCGAGGGTTAAAACTGTGTAACTGCTTGCATCCCAGTTAGTGTCCAGCAGTGGCAGCTTGGAGAAGAGAACCACCCTCTGCTCACGCACAGGTGGCAGCCGGGCGGGTGTGCTGAAGTGCAGCGGAGCTCTCTGCCGGTTTCTTCAATGTAATGTTCAATTAGGCATCAAAGAGACAATTTTTACTATATACATTTCTCTGTCCCCTTCCTGGGAAGGTAAGTCTCTCCTTGAGAACAGAGAAGCCAGCAAACCCCATAGGAGACTGGTTGCAGAAGATCATAGGGGGCGTCTCCTTGTTCCTCCTAATCCAAGCACAGCTGAGTGGAAGGCAGGCCCACCTGTGCGTCCCACGTGAGCAATGAGGACAGTGCCCTGGGTGCTGGCATACTGCTTCTCTCAGAGCCTTAATGAAGGCAGGTTAGGAGGTGACTTAGTGCCTTCCAATCATTTTGAGTAAAATACTTTTAGGCCAAATGCCAAAGGGCTCTGAAGCCTTTGGTTTTGCCATACATTTTGTTGTATAGAGTTTGAAAAAATGAGCCATGTGGTAGGGAAGACCTTTATTAAAGATGATTTTAATAAAGATGTGGTTTTGTTTTGGTGATTAAACAAATTTGAGTCTATGTTATAATTTAATTTTAACCTGCTATATGTTTAAATCTTGTCACACCAGGGAGTTCAACATATTTTGGAAACCAAATGGATGCTTGTCCATTTAACTAAACTTGATGCTATTCACATGCTTAGGAGTAACAGTATTAGGTATTCAGGTGAGCGGAGGGCACTAGTGCAAAGGACCATGGTTCACATGCAGCTGGACAGGGGCAGATGTGACTGAGAAGGCCACAAATAGGTCACAGGGCCATCTAGCACATCACCCTACCTGAGCCTCAAATCATCCTCTGGCAATCTGCACAGAGACTCTTGCTAATGCTGACAAAACCAGGCTTGGAACCCACCAGGTAGCTTTCTGTTAGGAAACTGAGAAGAGACATTTGAATGATTAGACTTTGAATGATCAACTCAGAATTCCTAAACTGAGATGGCATATTCTACCATTTTTAAAAAATTGCAGGCCTTATGGCAGGCTCTGCTGCAGCACTGCCATGGCTGGTTATCAGCTGTTCCACGCCTGTGGCAACAGAGCACACTGAGCACCAGCCCCGCGGTGCTGGGAGCGTCCGGGCTGGGCTGCCTGTGGTCTCCCAGCTTTCTGAGTCATGGAGCCAGGCATCCCTGCGATTCTCAGTGGGTGTAGTTAACGGTATTTTGAAGTACAGTGGTTAGATTCTTGGAGGAATGTCTGTGGATGTGTATAAAAAGTGATTTGTCATACTGCATTTCCCCCCTAGCATTAGAGAAAAGGGATTTTAAAACTAAAGTTGGTGAAAATGACCCCAAATTTGGCAATCATTGCTATCCAAAATGGGGGAAGAGAATAAGAGAAAATTTTTTTTCTCACCCTAAAAATATTTTCTCTCACCTTAATCTCACCCTAAACCCACCAGTACTTTTTCCAAACCCTTATGTTTGCTGTTCCTACTTTGTGAGGAATTGCAGAAATATAACTGAAAAGTCATGATGTTCATTTTAACTTTTTAGCAATGCCTAGATGAGAATTTTTTCCCTTTGTAGTAAAAGTGTCTATTCTCAGCATTTTTATTTTTAATTTTTTTTGAGACAGAGTCTCACTCTATTGCCTGGGCTAGAGTGCCGTGGTGTCAGCCCAGCTCACAGCAACCTCAAACTCCCAGGATCAAGCAATCCTCCTGCCTCAGCCTCCTGAGTAGCTGGGACTACAGGCATGTGCCACCGTGCCCAGCTAATTTTTACATATATATATATGTATAATATATATATATTTATTTATTTATTTAGTTGTCCAGCTGATTTCTTTCTATTTTTTTAGTGGATACGGGGTCTCGCTCTTGCTCAGGTTGGTCTCGAACTCCTGAGCTCAAATGATCCACCCACCTCGGCCTCCCAGAGTGTTAGGATTACAGGCATGAGCCACCATGCCCAGCCCTCAGCATTTTAAAATTTAAATATTTCATTGTATGAAAACTCCTGTATTCTTTTTTTAAAACACAAGTATGTAGACCTTCTCTAGAAGGTGTGTCCTCTTAATAGCTAGGGAGATTTTCTTCCTAAGAGGTCAGTGCTGAATAATGTGTCGAAATAATTTCAACACTTTAAACAAGATGCTATATAGTACATCTGTACTGTCAAGGTATACTGAAAATGAGTGAATATCAAAAAAACTAACATTAAAAATTGGCTTTGAATTTCTTGGAGAGTTGTGAATATGCTTTAGGACCTGAAATCAATGCAATGACAGGGTGATAGGACCAGCCAGCTTATACTACCCCACATGGTCCTCCCCAGAACTTCAGGCCCCAGTGGTCACTGGCCTTGACTCTTCCCCAGCAGCACCTGCTGCCCCTGTACAGATACCTGCAAAATTAAAATAGTGCCCCACACTGCCCAGATAGTTGGGTGGCACTTTCTTGGGGAGAAGGGAGTGGCAGGCTTCAGGGTTTCTCGCCTCCCCATCACCCAACAGTCTTCCAGCAACCACTACTTCCTCAACTTTGCAAGTAACTGTGGAGCCTGAAGGATTCAAGGAAGTGATGAGAACGTGAGCTCTGCAGAGTCATGCACTTTAGTGGACTGTATCAACACATGCAACCAGGGTTTCCTGCTAACCCTGCTGTCTGCAAAACCATGAAAGTGCCCTGAACTCCCATCAAGTGACTGAGGTTCAAACAGCCTAGAGAATATTAATGTGCAATGCCTTAAACTTAATGGGAACAACTTCAAGAAAGGGAAGATACTTTTGTTTGACCTGTGTACATTTAGCAAGACTAGGCAAAATATTACTTATAATTTCCATTTTATTTACTGTACAGGTTCAAATAAAACAAACATACTCTTTCTGCTAAGGTAGATTCTTGTTACATGGTTAGTTTTCATAATGTAATCCCTTGCTGGAGAGAAACTCATGACTCCACAGGGCAGGAAACCTGCTACTGGTCACAGCTTTCACACGGCAGTGGGCAGGTCACAGGGGCATGCTGTGCTGCCAATTCCTCCAGAGAAAGTCACAAAGGTTTGTATTTGGACATTTTAAATGCACAAAATCAGAGGAAACAATAAATGTACAAAGCTGGTGCATATACTTTGGTTACAGTGACACCACCACACACGGTCACAACTGTGCAAAAATACTGTTTTCAAATCATTAAATAAAACAAGGAACTTACACAAGCTATAAAAATGTTGCCACAAAAAGCAAAGCTTTCCTGTAAGAAATTTTAACTGACTTTGACAATGAACCAACCCCAGACTTGCTGAAGTACAAAAGCTATGCCATAAATAATCATTATATTTTCTTCATAAATAATATCTACAAATCTTGAAGACCTGACTCCCGGGCATCTGGAAACATGGCGCTGTCCTACGTCCATGGGACACTGAAACGAATTAAGTTTGTACACTGTTGTCTGGGCGTTTCTCTCATTCTCCTTTTATCTTATCACAGGTCTATTCTAGTCATTACAATTACTTTTATTCTTTTCATATGAAATATTATAGACAAAAATGAATTCTTAACTCAGGCCCCAGTCCCAGTGTTTATTTGAATGCAAAGAAGCAACTCTCTGATGTAATGAAATGTTATGAACACTGTGTTAAAAAACCGTATCTCTTCTTCAGACAGGTGTCTGTTAAAGGATTATGATGAAAGATAAACAGAATTCCCCTAAAAGAAATGATTTGGTTTATACTTTAAGTGGTCAGACTAGAAGAGTCTTTTAATAAGTAGAAACAAACTTTTTAAATTAGTGATGCATCAAACACATTGGCTGGCCTGTGCAAATATTCTCCTAATGGAACAGACTTAAAACTAGAAGAACCAGTCAGAACCACTCCCCATGCCCCATTTTCACAAAAGTGTATTTGGCTGGTTGTAGAATATATTAGGAATGGCAACAAGAAACCACTTTTTTCTATGATCATTTTTTCATAAGAGAGTCTAAGAGAGAATGAAGAAACACCAACCGGGCATGATTCTAGATCTGCTCTTCAGTGACAGCTTTCATTTAAGAATCTCAGACTGTGGAAGGAAGGAAGGAATTCTCATCAGATTCTAGGGCCCATGGCCAGAGTGTCCTCATCTTCTGGCCCATTCCCTCCATCCCAGTGGATACTGACATCACAGAGCTTTCTGCTTTACCAGCCCACCTCACAAAAACCATCACTGTAACTATGGCCACAAGTCCTCACGGCCACCTGGTATGGAACCTCTACAATCTGGCTTTGGCCGGCCCTTTCAACTTCATCTCCTGCTACTTTCTCTTTCATCCAAGACTGACCTACTCATCATTCCTCAAATCCCCCTCACTCGACCCCTGGCCTGGGCACACCCAATCTACTTCTACCCAACAAAATCCTACTAATCCCAGACGAGCGCCATCCAAAAATGAAAACACCATTCCAATCCTACTTACTACCTGACATGACACAGGAAATTTCATCATCTGTCATTAATGACAGCATCACACTTTAGAAAGAACCACAGGTTATGTCTGGCAACAAATGCATATCATTTGTATCTTTTTTTTTTGAGATGGGGTCTCCCTGTGTTGCCCAGGTTAGCCTCAAACTCCTGGGCTCAAATGATCCTCCCACCTCAGCCTCCTGAGTAGCTGGGATTACAGGTGCATGCCACTGTATCCTGCTTTTAATAAATGCATGTCAACAATCCTTTAACTATAAAATATGCACAGAGGAAATTCAAGAAATAAGACCATGTCTAAAGTACAATATCATCATATAAAATAATAGGTAGGATCAATTTCACAAATCAAGAGAGCATACATACTTACGTAAACAGAAATAAACAGGACAAAGTTTAAACATACAAGCTAAGAGGAAGATCAAGTCCCCTCAGAAGCAGTTAGGGTTCTTGCCCAATTGGTCAAAAAGTAAACTCCTGTACCATACTTAACCCACCCAACCCATCAAGTTCAATAAATGAATAAATTAATTATATACATTCTCAAGCTTGACTTAATCTATCCAGCCCTGATCAAAATTTATATGACCATGGTACAGAAGATACCAGCTCAATGTGGGAAAGTGTATGAACATGAAAATAAAGAGCAGGATGTGCCAATTAAAACACTCATGTGCAAATATAAAGAAAGAGCTTTCCACTCCCACTAAAAGTGAAAACTATCTCCAGGGAAAGGGAAAATTCTGTTTCTAATAGATGTTATGATTTTGTGTGTGCATGTATTAGTGTGGGTTTAAGGGTAAGTCAATCAAATCCACCTTGACATTCATTCATCCACACACACAAAAAGTGCTACTAGGAAGCGCTTTTCCTCAAAATGTAAGTGATGACAACAGACCCTGGCTGCTATAAATTTTTGTCATGCACATACATGTTAGCATACAGAACAACATGAATAGCAAAGAAACCTGTCACTAATACCATCAAAATAATCACAGGAAAACAAAAATATAAATGATTTCTAATGCAGTTATAACTCATTCCTAATTGTCCTAAAAGTAAACACACGCATTTAAAGAAAACATCCAGATGCCAACGTATAGAGAAAATGCAAAGAAAGCATCTATTAGAACTGGGTTGGGTACTCCAGTCCAAGGAAAACACAAAAATGTGGCAACAATAAACATGGGCTCTGCAAATATGAAAGTAATAGGAATGAGATTCTGAAGTAATTCTCAGAAAACACTAGGGGTTCTGATAAGAACAAAACAGCCCATCACAACCACAGGTGAACAGAGGCCTCCCCTTCATCTGTTCCACAGCAACACAGACACAGTGAGCTTAAACAATACATGGGCCATTTGGCTCATATGCAACAAAATTAAGCCACTAAATGGGCATCCCATAAAGATCACTTAGCCCTAAGACAAAACTAAAGAGGAGTTAGCTACATGCCACAAAGATAAAGACATTTCATTTTAGGTCTCCATCTCCTTCTCCATCCCCTTGGATGGACTTTTTGATACGAAGCAACATGGTGGTTAGCCACTGATCCAAGCGAGATATTGAGTCAAATTCCTTCACCTAGTGTAAGGAAAGAGGAACAGGAATTATTGCATGGAAATACATTCAAAACACAAAATAACAGTACCCTAAGCTGCATTTATAGTTATAATCCACCAACTTTCTTCATTAGAAATTTATCGTTTCAGTTTATAACTTTCTTCCTTAAAAGTTGTTTATTTTTTCATTATCCTGTTACTGTTTTGATGGTACTAGTGACAAGTTCCTGGGCTTTTGATATTGTATTGGTGAACGTGTGTATGACAAAAATCCATTAATGTGACAGAGAAAACGACACTGCATAAGAATTAGAAAGGAATGTGGGAAATTAATATTCATTGAACATGAAAAACATAACTGCGGAATTACAATGTGTGGAAGCAGAATTCCTTTAACTCATTTCAATGCATTACCAAAGAATAAATTTATAATAGGATGAAAATGACTTGGCAAAAAAGTTATTAATAAATAGGAAAATATTCCTTTCTACTATCACTTCAGAGACACGATGAACATGTGAATGGCAGTTAAGAAATCTGCTTGAATCTAAACATTAGATGGCAAAAGATGGGAAAACAAAAAAAGGTGAGTATAAAGGAAAAAAACTTTCATTTATTTTAATCCACAAATATAGCAAACTCTTCTTCATTTCTATATTTTAAATTATATTTTTAACTAATTTTACTTTATACTTATTTATGGATCATATTGTTTTTGTTTTTTGTTTTTTTGCTCTGTCTCCCAGGCTGGAGTGCAGTGACATGATCACAGCCCACTGCAGCCTTGAACTCTTGGGCTCAAGAGATCCTCTCACCTCCGCTTCCGAGTAGCTGGGACTGCAGGTGCATGCCACCATGTCTGGCTTAGATCAGATTATTTTCAAAAGAAAATATTAAAATGACAAATCATAACAGTATATATGTGATATTTGCTCTTGAACTAGCCTGAAAGCTAAATTAGTTTTGAGTGTAAGTCAGGAAACAGCACTGAGTACAACTGGCATTTCAGCATGGCTAATGGAACTGACTAATTTGTGGGAGATAATAAAACATGACCTTTGGAAAATACAATGTAGGTATACTGGAATAATATTCGAATAAACGTTCAGAATTTACACAATGAAAAGGAAAAGAATTCTATAACTTAAGTCTTCAAAGAACGTAATATATCCCAAAGGCAGAACTTACTGCTTCAGTATAAGCTTCACTGTTCTGTTCTTCATGAGCCTCTAGAAGTTTCTGGTAGCATAAAAATATGAAAATATTAGTTTTGTAAGATGAAAAATTCCTATTTCTGAACGGATACTTTAAACACAGAAACAGCCTTAGTGTCACATTGCCAAGTATCTCATGTAACTGGGGAAACATTCAAATACAAATCAAGATCCAAGTCAGGAATCTAGCTTTTTTTTTACTAATATTTCTGTACTGCCTGTTTCAGAATACAATGCTATGTTCCTGACTGTAATGACATTTGAGCTCATATAGCTCAAAGGCAGGAAAGTACCAGGTCTCCTTAGCAGACTTTACAGATGAAAACTCACTGTAAACCCAATTCCACTTAGGTATTATTACCTGATAGAGAAAAGGCTCTTCGAAGTTCTAATATTACTTACTTTCAATAATTTACATTCTCTTGAATCAGTAAATGCTGGAAACATTTCCTCATACTTCTCAAGAGCAAGCTGAGAAAGAAAAATCACTTGTCAGTGTCAGACTTTCTGAACTAGGAAACAAAGCTTTTAACATTGTATTAACTTCAAGAAGAACTATCTACATCCTCTGTAAGTATTTAAGAAGTAGGCTGTTAAATCCAACAACAGAGTCAATACAGGAAACTCTTTTATTTTGAATTTTCAGTTTCAATGAAGAGTGATTTCTAAACCCATTTTTCTAAGTTAGGGCACTTAGAGAAGGCAATGTGAAAGAAAATTAATTCTCAATATTCACAGAGCAGATGTCTGTGTTCATCATTAAATGGGGAAGCTCTTCCTTAACACTATCCAGATTACAAATAAATCACATTTAGATTCTGGCCCAAGGTTGGAGGAAAGAACACTTTTTGTCTTGGGGGTTTAACCCTGCTCTCCCCACTCTTGACACTGACCACTGCACCTGCCCCACCTTTGCCTCTCATCTCCCAGCTTCCGCTTCTCCCCAGTCCCCATTCCAACTCCATTTCTGAGTAGTTTTTTTTTTCTTTCTAAGGATGTTAATATACCTTTATTGTCTCCCCCTTAGTTCCCTAATTTCTTTCTCTCTTTTTTTTGGAGATGAAGTCTTGCTCTGCCACCCAGGCTGGAGTGCAGTGACACTAGCACAGCTCACTGCAACCTCAAACTCGTGGGCTCAAGTGATCTTCCCACCTGGCCTCCCAAAGCACTGGGATTACAAGCATGAGTCACCACACCCATCCTCCTAATTTCTTTAAAGCAAAACTACTAAAGAAAATGTGGCTACCCAAAAACTTTAAGAGAACAGCTTTGGCAGCTGTTAAAAGATTACAGCTGGGACATATATCACAGAAGTATTATTACTTTTAATGAACTCAATTTAATCTAGCTACTATCACCCAAATGAAATGACATCAAGAACAGCAGAGTACAGGTACGTGAGGGCTGTTCACAGGGGACTCCTTACCTTGGCATTCAACTCGTCCACTATGAAGTGACAGAGGGCTGCTTTGAAGAAGTAATCCTTTGCACTGTACTTCAACAAAGGATTATCCATTGTGTTTGCCCCAACCTAGGCAAAGAAAACAGTTAAATTTAAAAGGTTTACCTTCTTATATTAGGCAAAATAATTCTCATCTGTTGCCCTTTAGAAAATACTTACGTATCTTATGTTAGTTTAGCTGTGAAATACATTCTTTTAATCCAACACCATATAGTGGAAAATCTTACTAGACAAGAATATTAAATACACAAGGTGCTAACCTGTTGAAAACAACTTGGAAGACTTCTGCCTCCAGAAAGATGGAAGAGACATCCTTTCCCCCATTCCTCCCACTAAGCACAACTAAGAGCCCAGGTCATTTTATATAAAACAAATGTCTATGAGTGGTGGACAAAAGAGAGCAGACCAGCTAGGGACTTTAAGGCCCAAGGCAAAACATGATGGTAGGCTCCCTGGTTTTCTTTTTTCTTCCTGTATCTATAGCATGAAAGTGAAAAACCAGCAACCCAGAAATGCCAATAGGTGCAGATCAAAAAAGAGAACAGACAGAAGCCTGCTCTCTCTAACCAGAGGACTAGGAAAGGGGCAGCCTAGCAAGAGAGAAAACATTTGAACAGTACACCTCTCTACTCCAGCCAAATACAACAGAAAAATGACCTGACCCCATATCATCAAGGCTGAGAAGGGAGCCATGGTGCCCATTCTTACAGGATTGTAAGGAGGAGTCCAGCACTTCCACCAAGGTGGCCTCAGGGAGGACCAAACAGGGAGCTGAGGCTTCATCCTGCCCTCCACTCTGCCACTGAAGCAGTACAAACCACACTGGAAGTCTGGATTCTACCTGCACCCAGCAGGAACAAGGTGCCCCTCCATCTCCCAGCTGGGAGGTGTCAGAAGTGGAGGGTGAAGACTTTCACCATCACCAAACGAAAACAAGAACAACCCCTGTATGGTGTTGATGGACACCAGGTAGGGAGCGGTGATGCCTGCCTCTGCCCAGGGGTAGTAACCAGGCCCCTCAGATGTCAGTGGAAGCCTAATGGGGAGCTTGAACTTCTCTACCTCTACCTGGCAGTAATGGAGCAACACCTCAACTTTCCCCAGCCAGATGAGTGTCAAAGAAGGCCAGCCAAAACAAAAGGTTTAAATGAGATCCAGGGTCTCATAACCTAATGTGAAAATGCCTTGTTTTCAATCAAAAAGCATTTGTAATAACAAAAACACAGGAAGATCTCAAGTTGAATAAAAAAGACAATAGGGGCCGGGTGCCGTGGCTCACACCTGTTAATCCTAGCACTCTGGGAGGCTGAGGAGGGAGGATCGCTCAAGGTCAGGAGTTGGAAACTAGCCTGAGCAAGAGCGAGACCCATCTCTACTAGAAATAGAAAGAAATTAACTGGCCAACTAAAAATATGTAGAAAACATTAGCCAGGCATAGTGGTGCGTGCCTGTAGTCCCAGCTACCCGGGAGGCTGAGGCGGGAGGATTGCTTGAGTCCAGGAGTTTGAGGTTGCTGTGAGCTAGGCTGACATCACAGCACTCTAGCCCAGGCAACAGAGTGAGACTCTGTCTCAAAAAAAAAAAAAAAAAAAAAAAAGACAATAGGTGACAATTCCAGGATGACAGAAATGTTAGAATTATTTAACAAAGATTTTAAAGGAGCCCTCATAAAAATGCTTCAACAAGCAATTAAGAAAATACTTGAAACGAATGAGAAAACAGAAACCATTAACAAAGAAAAAGTCACTGTGAAAAAACCAAAAGATATAAAGAAAAACAAAATGAAAAATTTAGAACCAAGAAACATGATAACACACATCAGAAGAAGGTGGGCTCCACAGCAGAAAGGATGGGGCAGAAGAAAGAATCAGTGAAATGGATGACAGAACAATAGAAATTACCCAGTCTGAACAACAGAGAGAAGAAGACTGACTTAAAAATGAACACAGCATCATGGACTTATGGGACTATAAAACAAAGTCTAACTTTTGTGTCATCTGAGTTCTAGAAGGGGAGGAGAAAGAGAAAGGGGAGAAAGGGGCTAAAAAAGCACTTGAAGAACTAACTGCTGAAGAATTCTCAAATTTGGCAAGAAACATAAATCTATAGATTCTAGAAGTTTAGTGAAACCCAAATAGAATAAAATCAAATATATTCATATAAGATATGTTATAATTAAACTTCTAAATACTGAAGACAAAGAAAAAAATCATGAAATTGCACAGGGAACAATACCTTACCTACAGGTGAAAAACAACAAACTTCTCATCAAAATTTGTGGAGGCCATAAATTGCACTTTTTTTTTAAATTAAAGGAAAATAACTATCAACTTAGAATTGTACACCCAGGGAAGATATGCTTTAGGAATGAAGGGGAAATCAAGACATTTCCAAATGAAAGAAAATTAAGAGAATATGCTTCCAGCAGACCTACCTTAAAAAAAATGGCACAATGATGTTCTCAGAGTAGAAAGGAAATAATAAAAGAATGAATCTTGGAAAATCAGGAAGGAAGAAAGAACATGGTAAGCAAAAATATGGATAAATGCAATGGCCTCTCCTCTTCTTGAATTTTTAAAATTATGTTTGATGGTTGAAGCAAAACTTCTGACTAATGTCGTTCTAAATGTATGTAGAGGAAACATTTAAGACAATTATATATTGGATGGGGAGAGTAAAGTGAGGTAGGATTTCTGCATTTCACCAGAACTGATAAAATGATGATACCATTAGTTTGTGACAACTTATGTAAATGTCAAGTAATACCTAGAGTAAGCACTAAAAAATACATTCAAAGAGCTATACAGCTGACCATCAAACAACGCGGGTTTGAACTGTGCAGGTCCAATTATACATGGATTTTTTTCAAATAATTGAGGATTGAAAATAATGTATTTGAAGGAATGAGAAATCCAAGTAAACAGAGGGTAAATATACAATTTTTCATGTATACAGGTTCCACAGGGCTGATCATGGGACTTGAGTATGTTTGGATTTTGGTATATGAAGGAGGTCCTGGAACTAGTCCTCCACAGATACTGAGAAACAGCTGTACTCAAAAAACACTACAGAAAACCAAGTAACCCAAAAAATTCTGGAAAAAGAAAACAGAAATTAAAAGCAAAGCAAAAATAGAAAGAAAAAATAAAATGGCGGAATTAAGCCCTAATGTATCAATAATTACATTAAATGGGAATGACCTAAATATACCAATTTGAAAGGACTGGCAGAGTGGATTAAAAAACAGGACTCAACCATAAGAAACTCAAGAAAATCATTTCAGTTATAACGATACAGACAGATTGAAAGAAAAATAATAGAAAAACATATATAAACATTAATAAAAGAAAGCAGGAGAAGGTATAAAGCAGGTAAAGTAGACCTTAGCAAAGAAAATTACTAGAGACAGAGGACATTATATAATGATAAAAGGGTCGATCCATCAAAAAGAACAGCAATCCAGAGCTTCAAAATATGTAAAGCAAAGACTGCCAGAATGAAAGGAGAAATAGAGAAACCCACAATTATAGTTGGAGGGTTCGATACCCAACTCTCAACAATGGATAGACATACAAACAAAATTGGCAAGTATATTAAAGAACTCAACAATGCCATCAACCAATAGGAGCTAATCAACATTTACAGAACACACCATACTGCAAAAGCAGAATCATAAAACATATACCAAGATAGACCATATTCTGGGCCATAAAACAAACCTCTCTCAATTTTTAAGAATTGAAATCACAGAATGTATTCTCTCACCACAATGCAGTCAAACTAGGAATCAACAACAGAAAGATTACAGGAAAAATCTCTACCAAACACATGGAAATTAAATAAAATACTTCTAAATAATCTATGGATCAATGAAGTCTCAAGGGAAATCAACAAATGTAATGAACCAAATTAAATCAAAGTAATAATATAACAAAATTGTGCAACACAGTCAATACAGTGCTGAAAGGGTAAGTGATAGCACTAAAAATGCATATATAATGAATAAGAAAATCAGTAAACTAAGCTTCCAGTGCAAGTACCTGGAAAAAGAAGAGCAAAACAAATCCAAAGAAAGCAGAAGGAAGGAAATAATAATGAAAACAGAAATCAATAAAAATAGAAAAATATAGAAAACCACTGTATTCTACTAAATACTTAAGGAAAAATTAACACCAATCCTTTACATACTCTTCTAAAAAACAGAAGAAAAAGGAACATTTCACTTCCTAACTCATTCTGAGGCCAGAGTTACCTTGATACCAAAACCAGATAAAGATACAACAAGAAAAGAAAACTAATGATCAATATCCTTTATGAATATATAGATATAAAATCTTCAACAAAATATTAGCAAACCAATTCTGTCACTTGCAAAAAGGATTACGTACCATGACTGTGCAGTAAAGGATTAATCTTACCCAAAGAGAGGTCTGGCTTTTGCCTGTGGCTCCTAGGAAGTAATCTCTAAACCCTTGGAATGTCCAACCCATGGACGGGTGGAGAATAAGGTTAACCACAAGTGTGGTCACCCATGTCTACATCACTGAGCCCCACTGGGTTCACAAGAGCTTCCATGGCTGGCAATACTCTATGTGTATTTTCACACATGACTGTTGGGAGAAGGGTGCGCTGTCTACACAACTCCACTGGGAGAGGACAACTGCAAGCTCCATAGCTGGAATTCTCCTGGATCCTGCCCTATTAGCCTCTCCTTTGATCAATTTTAATCTATATCCCTTTGGCTATAATAAACCACAACTGTGAGACTAACAGCTTTCAGTGAGTTCTTCTAGCAAATTATCAAACTCTGGGCATTCTTGGGGGTCCCCCAAATTTGCAAGACCAAGTAGGATTTATTCCAGGAATGTAAAGTTGGTTCAACATACAAAAAACAACAAAAAAAAATCAATCAATATAATATACCATATTAATGGCATAAAGGTCAAAAATCATGCTCATTTCAATAGATGCAGAAAAAGCATTTGACAAAATGCAACACTCTTTGTTGATAAAAACACTCAACAAACAACGAAGAGAAAGGAACTTCCTCAAACTGATAGCTATTTACAAAAAACCCACAGCTAATCCACACTTAACGGTGAAAGACTGAAAGCTTTTCCTATAAGATCAGGAACAAGACAAGAATGTCAGCTCTTATCACTTCTATTCAACAACATACTAGTGGTTCTAACCATGGCAAATGATAAGAAAATGAAGTAACAGGCATTCAGACTGGAGATGAAAAAGTAAAGCTTCCAGATGACTCTTATATGTAGAAAATCCTAAGGAATCCACAAAAAAAATCTATTAGAGCTAATAATCAAGTTCAGCAAGGTTGTAGGATACAATATGGATAAATAAAATTGAATCATATTTCTATACATTAGCAATTAACAATCTCAAAAAGAAATTAAGAAAACAATTCCATTTGTAACAGCAGCAAAAAGAATAAAATATTTTGGAGTACACTTCACCAATGTACAAAACTTGTACACTTAAAAGTGCAAAACATTGTTGAACAAAATTAAAGAAGATCTAAATAAATGGAAAAGCATCCTGTATTCAGACTGTTGGACTTAGTACTGTTAAGACGGCTATACTCTTTATGTGTCAACTCGGGTGGGCCACAGGGTATCCAGATATTTAGAGTTAGTCTGGATGTATCTGTATAGGCATTTCTGAATGAGATAAACAACTGCATCAGTAAGAATAAGTAAAGTAGATTGCCCTCCCCACTGTGGGTGGCCCTCATCCAATTCACTGAAAGTCTGAATAAAACAAAAGATTAAGGGAAAATTCATCCTTAATGCCTGACTGCCTTAGAGGGCTGGGACAATGGTTTTCTACTGCTTTCAGACTTGGACTCAGACTAGAACTTACACCACCAACTCTCTTGGTTCTCAGGCCCTTGGACTTGACTATACCATTGGCTCTCCTGGATCTTCAGCTTGCCTACTGCAGCTCTTAGGACTTCTCAGCCTCCAGGTTGGGTGTGGTGGCTCACGCCTGTAATCCTAGCACTCTGGGAGGCCTAGGCGGGAAGATTGCTTGCTTGAGCTTAGGAGTTCAAGAGCAGCCTGAGCAAGAGTGAGACACCGTCTCTACTAAAAAATAGAAAGAAACTTGGCCAGGCAACTAAAAATAAAAAAATAAAATAAAAATTAGCTGGGCGTAGTGGCACACGCCTGTAGTCCCAGCTACTTGGGAGGCTGAGGCAGGAGGATCTCTTGAGCCCAGGAGTTTGAGGTTGCTGTGAGTTAAGCTGATGCCACAGTACTCTACTGGGCAACAGAGCAAGACTCTGTCTGAAGAAAAAAAAAAAAAGACTTCTCAGCCTCCATAATCAAGTGAGTCAATTCCTTACAATCCTTTCTCTCTCTCTCTCTTTACATACACACACACACACACACCCACACCCACACACATATACTTCCCCTTGGTTCTGTTTCTCTGGAAAACCCTGACTCTTCCAATTGTTCTATATATTCAATACGATCTCTATTAAAGTCCAAGCTGGCTTCTTTGCAAAGATTACCAAGCTGATCCTAATATTCATATGAATCTTGAAAAAGAATAAAAAGTTGGAAGACTCACATTTCCTGATTTCAAAACTTTTCTGTCTCATTTTCTTTTTGGGGGGAGGCAGGGTCTTTCTCTGTCGTCCACAGGCTAGAGTGC
Organism: Cheirogaleus major; assembly: GCA_963574435.1. Classification (NCBI taxonomy): domain Eukaryota; kingdom Metazoa; phylum Chordata; class Mammalia; order Primates; family Cheirogaleidae; genus Cheirogaleus; species Cheirogaleus major. The sequence continues at coordinate 32,754 of CAUYPO010054237.1, read as the reverse complement.
AGTGGCATGATCATAGCTCACTGAAACCTCAAACTCCTGGACTCAAGCAATCCTCCCACTTTAGCCTCCCTAGTAGGTGGACACCACAATGCCTGGTTAACGTAAAATTTTTTTTTTTTGCAGAGACAGCATCTTGCTACGTTGCCCAGACTGGTCTCAAACTCCTGGCCTCAAGCAATCCTGCCACTGCGGCTTTACAAAGTGCTGGGATTATAGCTGTGAGCTATAGCATTCGGCCCCGATTTGAAAATTTAATGCAAAGCTACAGTAATCAAAACAGCGTAACACTGGTAAGACAGGTACACAGATCAATTGAAAAGAGCGCCCAGAAATAAACCCTCTCATACTGGTGAAATAATTTTCATTAAGGGTCTCAATATCATTCAATAGTGAAAAGACAGTCTATTCAACAAACAGTGCTGGAAAAACTGGATCTCCATATATAGAATAATAAAGTTGGGCCCTTACCTGAAACCATATACAAAAATTAAAATGGATAAAAGACCTAAATCTAAGAACTAAAACTATAAAACTCTTAGAACAGAGGAGAAAAGCTTCATGGTATCAGATTTGGCAATAATTTCTTGGCTATGAAAACAAAAGTACATACAACCCAAGAAAAAATAGACAAATTGAATTTCATGAAAATTAACAACTTCTGTGCATCAAAGGACACTAATAACAGAGTAAAAAGGAAACCCACAGAATTGAAGAAAATATTTGCAAACCACATATATGATAAGGGATCTATATCCAGAATATACAAAGAACTCCTAAAATTTACCACCAAAAATAATCCAATTAAAAACTGGGAAAAGAACTGAAATAGACATTTCTCTAATGAAGATATAAAATCAGCCAATAAGCACATGAAAAGATGCTCAACATCACGAAGTGTTAGGGAGCTGTGAATTAAAAACACAATGAAGCCAGGTGTGGTGGCAAGTGCCATAATCCCAGTGACTTGGGAGGCAAGACAACATTTCATACTCATTAAGGTGACTATTATTTTAAAAAACCCAGAAAACAACAAGTGTTGGTGAGGATGTGCAGAAACTAGAAACCTTGTGCATTGCTGGTGGGCAGATAAAATGGTGCGGCCACTGTGAAAAAGTTTGGCAGTTCATCAAAAAGTTAAACGTGGACTTGCTACGTGGTCCAGCAACTGCAATTCCATTCCTATGTACATAACTAAGAGAACTGAAAACAGACTCCCACAAAAACATTAACAACAATGTTCACAGCAGCATTATTCACAACAGCCCCAATGGGGGAACAACCCAAATGTCCACCAATTGATGAATGGATAAATAGACTGCAGAGTATTACCCAGCCAGGAAAAGCAGTGAAGTACTGATACATGTCACAGCATGGATAGTCTTTTTTCTGTAAGCTAGTCAAGCATTGTTGTGGGGGAGACAATGTTAAATCAGCTTAACAATAACCCACAACCCTCAGACCAACTCAATGTGGATAATCCTTGAGAGCAATATGATATTGAAAGAGTCCAGTCACAAAAGGCCACATACGGTATGACTCCATACATGTTAAAGGTTCAGAATAGGCAATCTATAGAGACAGAAAGTAGATTGTGTTTTCCAGGGACTGGGAGGAAGGGAGAATGGGGTACTGGGTTTCTTTTGGGGGTGATGAAAACGTTCTAGAATTAGGTAGTGGCAATGGTTATACAACTTTGTGACTACACTAAAAACTACTGACTTGTACTCACTAAAAGAATGAATTACACGATGTGTGAATTATATCTCAATATAAAAAATTAAGTAAGTTTGATTTAAAAAAATAATTCAGAATAACTTCTGAGGAGACACCAGTATCCTCACCTGCTCAAAGATCTCGATGGCTTTCTGGTACTGCTCAAGCTGGGCAGCATATGCTGCCACCTTCAGCAGACACTTGTTAGCTGAGCTGAAATCAAGAACCAGAGCAGAGTAAATAACAGGCCAATGGAAAAATAAAGGATGTACACATGGGCCCCAGTACACCTTCATTTGACACAAATACACTCGTAGAGTATAAAGATTTGTCTTTTATCACATGTAATAAAACCCATTAAATTATATTAAGAAAAATAACACTTGCCTGTTGGATTCTTCTCCTTTGTAATAATCAGCAGATTGTTCATAATGTGCAATAGCCTGAAAATACACGCATATTTTATTCAGGAACAATGCATTTGTAGAGTTGTATTTAAAAACTACATTTGCATAGGTATTTTTCCTATAAATAAACCTATTCAACAGCAAACTCTTCACAACCCAGCCTACTTCATTCAAGGAATATTAAGAAAGTATATACCTCTGGAACCCTCTTGGTGGCAGAATGCTTGCTGTCCACCAAAACCTGTTTTCCCTCTCCTCAACCCCCACCCCCAACCTCCCCAGCAAATGTCCAGTTACACTATTTGCTCAGCTTCTACCACAGTTAGGGGCAGCCTGTGACAAGTTCTCTCCATGGAAGATAGACAGACAAGTAGTGGGCCACATCCAGGCTTAGGCCATACATCTTACTTTGAATCCTTCTCCAGAACTTTTCCAGTTCCCATGAGCTAGAATGGCAAAGACCAAGTCCAGCGACATTGAAAACCACAAACTGAAGATGGCAGAACTCCGTCAGTTGGGTCCCTAAATAACTAAAAAGGGCAGAATGTACCCCCAACCCCAGTGTCCCCACCACTGCTAAACCCATAAAAGCTATAGTTAGTGTTATTTTAGAGAGATATGAAGCTCTGTTATACTTTAGGTTTGACCTGCAACACAGACTACCCTCACTAATACCTGAAGTGTCATCTAGAGTAAGGGTGTTGGCTTCAATCTAAAATGTGTGGCACCCAATTAACAGTCATGTGGACAGGGAACACAGGTTACAAGCCTGTGTGAACGCTGGAAGCCCTTGTCATGCTGTGGCAGAAGATTTAGTGAAGTAAAGCACGTGCAACTTAGAAGGTAGAACACGTGGCTATTGGAGCTGAAAACTTTATGCAAAATAGCTGAAAAGAGTCACATGATAGTGTACATTGCTGTTTTCAGGAAGGTTTTGAGTGCTGAACTCTGGAAAGAATTAGCTGGTTTACAGGTAGTTATGAAAGGGAATAGACAAAGTCCAGAAATCATGGCTTTGTAAGACTGGACAAACCAACGGTTTCTATATCCCAAATTATAAGAGATTATCTTATAATATCTAATAATAGATTATCTCTTATAATAAATAAATAGTTTAGGTTTTGTAGGCCACATCATCTCTATTGCAATGAGTTAGCTCTCTGGTAGCATGAAGGCAGCCATAGATGATACATAAATGAAGTGTGGCTGTGTTCCAATAAAACTTTACAGAAAATGAAATTTCAATTTCATATAATTTTAACGTGGCACAAAATGTTTTTCTCTCAGTGATTAAAAAATATTAAAAAATTCTTAGCTCTCAGGCATAGAGAAACAGGTGGTGGGTGTGCAGACCTCTGCCTTAACTTCCAAAGTTTTCTCAGTAAGCCAAAACAAGGGAGCTAGTGCTACACAAAAATCAGATTAAAGGTGCTCCCTTCCCACTCAAGACCATTAGTTCAATGGCTTCAAGGCAACCCCTAATGAGTTGAGAGAGAGGCACAGAAACAAGAAAACAAATAAAACCAAACAGGCTATGGAACTATGCTAGAAAACCACTTTGGTGGTTGTCACTGGCACAGGGAGCCCCTGAGACCCCAGCTTCCTGCAGGTGGCGCTGGCAATGACTATGAGAGAAGAATCAGAGTCATCTGAGGCCACAGGCTACAAGTAGCAAAGCCACAAGTCTGGTATGGATTCCTGAGGAGCTGAGGTTTTAATTTTAACTATTAATAGGTGGCCATGATAGCCTTTATGGAAGAGGTGATAAATGAGCAAAAACTGAAGCACATGGGGAAACTGACCAAGCAGACTTGAAGGATTTGAGGAGTCAGCCAAGGGGACATTTGGGGAAGAGCTCTGCAGACAGAGTGAACAGCAGTGCAAAGGGCCTGTGCTCACCTAGCACGTGTGAGGAGAGCATGGAGGCCATGGTGGCTGAAGCAGGATATGCAAGGGGAGGATACTAAAAGGAAAGAAAAGAGGTCCTATAGGTGTAGGAGCATATGTGGGGGGCAGTGGGGAGCAATTCAGTGGGGCCATGAAGGCTCTGCAAGGCTCTGACTGTTCCTCTAAAGGAAGAGGGTGCCAACAAAAAGTAATGAGCCGTGGAGAAACAGAATCTGATACACTGCCCACAAGGATCATTCTGGCTGCTCTGTGGCAGGCGGATGTGGGGTGGGCAGGGTGGGGGAAGCAGGGAGTAGAAGCAGTGGGAGGCTCTTGCGGGGATCAAGCACAAGCTGGGAGACACAGAGGCAGTGAGAAGTGCTGAGACTTGGGAGCAGGGAGGACAGTGCCCACAGAAACTGCTCACAGGTCAGATGTAGAGAGAGAGAGAGAGAAAGGCAAGGAAGCCTACAGTTTTGGGGGTGCCCATGGGGGGCACTTGAGATCAGAATCCAGTCTCAAGACATGCTGGTTTGGAGACAGCTGCTGGATGCAAGTGGAGAGGTCAGCAGGCAGGTGGACACAGAAATCTGGAGCCTGGAGAAAGGTCTGGGCTGTAGTCAGATCTGTGAGTTGCTGGATGACAGATGATATTTAAGGCTGGGATGGTTGAGTGAGTACGGAGGTAAGCACTTATGTTTCCTTCCCAGGGTACTCAGTGATAGAGCTGAAGATTCTTTTGGTAATACTAATGTTCTGACATAAATCTAAGAGAGAGTTCTCATGTCTTAGGTGCTCCCTCCAGGAAAGTAGCTGGTCTACTTAGCCAGCCAGGCTCTGAAAACCTTCATGCAAAGCCATCTATGATCATTCTGTACCACTCAGACTTGATGGGGAAAGAAGAATTCTTAAGTCAACTTCTCTACATGCTTCACTTGTGAGAAACCGTGCCTGTTGCTTACCTTCTCAATGTCCACAAGTTCAGTCTCATAGATCTCTGCAATAGTGATATGGTGCTTGGCTGCGATTGTAAACCTTCCCTGGGGGAAAAAACAAAAATCAGTCACTTGCCCATTTTACCTATTTGAATGCCAGTTTGGGAACAGAAAAAAAAGAACACAACTTGAAGCCATCTCAAGGACTCCACCCCACAGCCGCTCAAGCAATGCAATGTCTTACCATGTCTGTGTAAATGTCGATGGCTGCATTTAAGCAGTTGATAGCCTCTGAAGCGTAGGCATTTAAGAAAAACAATGAAAAATCCATTCAGTCAAAGAGGGTTCAGGTGAGCCTGTCTTCATGGCTGTTATTAGAACGTTAATGAGGTACAATTTGGGGGCGGAGGGTGGGCAGGTTAGTCAGTGAGAAGCAAACAAATCATGCATAAGCCCAAAGTCATCAACATGGCTTTGCTCCCAGCAGCTACAGTGTAATTTGGGGAATTGTAGGTGGAGTAATATTGGCTCAGTTTTGCTTAACCTTAAAGTGAGGACTCCAACTGCAACGTGAAATACTGTATTATGAAGAAAACAAAACCATGGAGGTTGTCACCAACACTGATAAATTTTGTCTGCTACAATATAGATGTGAATATATTCTTCATTAATACCATGTATATATACTAATTTTGGAAAATGGTATCATGTCACAAGAATCACTTTAATAGACTCTACTCTTCATAAAGCCAAAAGTAAAAGCACTTTGAAATGCCTGTTCAGACAACTCTTAAAGCAAAGCGAACATTTTTTATAATGTTCAAAGATGCTAACTTTTGGTATACTAATATATCTATAAAAGAAAGAAAAAAATTGAATAGATGATAATGCTAATAAATTGCATTAATTTTTTTAAAACAATGAGTCAAAAACTTCTATCATAAAATAGTGGTATTTATAATGGTAGCATCTAGTTGACAGCTCCAAATTTATTGCTTTTGGTTTAAAAGAGGCAGCAAAGTGAAAAGGCCTAACTGAAGAATTAGAAAGGTAAATAGATTAACAAAAATTAAAGCAATTTCTCTTTAAACTATATAAAAAATGGATTCATTGTTACAGCTATAAAAATAAACATATAAAGAAGAAACTAGCCTATCTGTAATCCCACTCAAATCCACTTGTTAGTATTTTGATGCATTTTTCCTTCCAGTGTGTGTTTTTTTTTATTTTGAGTCAGAGTCTTGCTCTGTCACCCCAGCTAGAGTGCAGTGGCGTCATTATAGCTCACTGCAATCTCGAAATCCTGGGCTCAAGTGATCCTCCTGCCTCAGCTACCTGAGGAGGTAGGACTACAGATGCATGTCACCACGCCCAGCTAATTTTTTCTATTTTTGGTAGAGACAGGGTCTCACTTTTGCTCAGGCTGGTCTTGAACTCCTGACCTGAAGCAATCTTCCTGTCTTAGCCTCTCAGAGTGCTAGGATTACAGGTGTGAGCCACCACACCTGGCCCTTCCACTGGTTTTTAAAATACATTTCTATGTGCATAAACTTTTTTCTGAAATTGAGATTATACAATATCCAGTCTCATGTGGTTCTTTAATTACCATGTGAACATTTATCAGGTCACTGAAGATTCCTTGAAACCAAGGATTTTAATGCTTGTATTGTATTCCAAAGTACTGATGAACTATAATTTTACCATTCTACTCTAACGGCTCACGTAGGCTGTGTCCAGTTTTTCACTTTTGGAAATAAACTGATTAATCTTTATACAAAATCCCTTGAAGAAATCTTATTTCCTTATGATATATTTATAAAAGTTGGGATTTTCTATGTTAAACAAAACGAACTGCTAAAGAAAAAAGGGAGATGCAAAGCTCTCTGTGCACATGTGTGGGAGAGAAGAAATTAATGCTTTTAATTGCTAAGTACATTATTCTATCTAAAAAAATAACATTTGTAAAATTTTTAAATAACTTTTCATTCTTTCCTCAAAATGAATACTTTGAAAAATACTTTTAAGAAAATGGATACTGTATGAATAAGAGATTTTTAAACCATCAAGTATTATAAACTCCCATTAACTGAATCTTAAAACTCATTATGTATTTAGAAGGGAACATTAGAATTTTTTATGATCAATATATATTTTCATAAAATTAAGATACAAGAAGTCTTAGATAAAATTAAAGGTAACTTCCAAAAAAAATCCCTAAAATTCAACATAAATGGAGTTTGAGAAAATGATGGTGACAACTAAACAGCCATGATTAAACTTAACATACTTTCTCCTTATAAAAGCCCCTAAATGATTAAAGAAGAAAAATTCCTTAAGTCACCAAAATTTCTTTATTTTTCCAAAATACAAAAACTCCTTTTTACCAGGATGCAAAAAGGACACCAACATCGACCTTAATGTTGAAGGAAACACTGGCTAGTCAGTCACACAGAGAAGGATGTGCTGCGTGCCCTGCCCGTCTTACCTTGCGGGTCTGCCTTTTTGTAAGCATTTCCAGCGTCCACAAAGCTGGTTGCAGAGTCATGTTTGCTCTGAAGCTGCATGTGGAGCTTGGCTGCCTGACAAAATGCATTTCCTGCAGCTGAGGAAGAAGACACTACAATTAAACAAAGAGGAACAAGTCCCCCCACAGAATGGTCCATGCTCTAAGTGCTGGACCTACCTAGAAAAGTTACATCCCACTGAAAAGACACATTCCAGTCAGAAGTACATATAAATATGGTCAAGTGCATCTTGGGTATATATACAAATAGCCAGAATCAAGTCAAACAGCAAAGAAAGCTTCTCCATTTCAGCCCCAGGAGACTTCCAAAGTGTTTCTGGACACCAAGCCTCCCTTCTCTGGCCAGGCCATACCAATAGCTAAATTCTGGCTGCTCAATTCTAATCCACAAATATATAATAAACACTAATTAGGGCATCAGGCTACAAGTGATTAATGAAAGGTAAAATACTGAGCTCAAGGATATTTGCTCATTTTTCTATCTTATAGTGTCTACTGGACTTAGTTGTCATTGTGGAAGAAATCGCTAATAAAACCTTCATGGAGAAAAAAAGTTTCTTGAGTAAAAATCAGATCCATGATTTTGAAATACAAAAAGTCTAAAAATCCAAAGCTTTTTCTTCAGTTTATTGCAAAACGTGACTGAAATTTTTTTTCACCACACCTTGATCTCAGACCTAACTGAAATCTATACGAGGTTTAGTTTTTTTTCCATCCCATTTAGTGTGAGAATTTGCACATTTTCCTGCAGAAACACCAATAGGTCTGGTTGTGGGGTACTGCCCAGGTCTCCAGATATATAAACTAAATTTTTTTCAGAAAAGGTTTTGGATCAGTGACTTTCTAAAGTGGAAGAATGAGCAAAGGATCCCTAGCAGAGGAGTATAGATGCTTGAAGGTAAGAAAAAGCTAGAAGTGGAGGCCAGCGACAAGCCTATCCCAACTGGAGGAGGGCAATGGAAATCGAGGCTGAAGATGTATCAGGCCAGTTCCAGGAGGGTTTAAGCATCAACATGAGGAACTTGCTGAGTTCAGAGAATGCAACAAGGCAGAGTGCTTCCAAGAAATGAGTCAAGTGCAGGATAGATAGATGAGGGTAGACACAGCTTAGGAAAGTCTGAAATACGGACGTCAGTACAATAGGAATGGAGAGGAAAGAATCTACCCCACTAGGAAAAGCATGATTAAGAATATAACAAAACCTTTAGGTTTTGGGGGGAAAAAAAAAAAACTTTAATCATGAAGCAGTACCCACTATTGATTTTAAACATTTGCTTTAACTATCTTTGTAAGAAATAAAACATCCAATTCTGCTAAAGCTTCAACTGAATCTCTAGAGGTAATCACATAATTTCCATGTGGGTTTCTTGAACTTTCAGCCAAGGAAAAAGAGGCAGTACAAACTCTGTAGGCAGCCTGCCTAGGTTCAACTCTTGCTCTGTGCCTCAGTTTCTGATAAAATGAAGAAACAGGCAGTTAGGAAAATGTTTAACCACCAGTATGACATGGATACTGCTAAATGTTGGTATCCCCCAAAATTTGTATCACTGGAGCCTAATATCTAATATTCAATGTGTATTAAGAGGTGGGGCCTTTGGGGAAAATGATTAAGTCATGATGGCTCCACTCTCACGAAAGGGATTAGTGCCTTTATAGAAGAGGTTGAAAAGAGCTTCCTTGCTCCCTTCAGCCATGTGAGGATACGGCAAGAAGGTGCTACCTAAGAAACAGAAAGTGAGCCCTCGCCAGACACTGACTCTGTTGGTGCCTTGAGCTGGGCCTTACCAACCTCCAGACCTGTAAGCAATAAATTTCTTCTCTTTGTAAATTACCCAGCCTAAGGTATTTTGTTATAGCAGCAGGAATGGACTAAGACAGACACTAAATAATCAGAGTGGATGCTGGTCCCAGGGCTGTTGGCCACTGCCAGATGTAGTGGGTAGGCATCTGGGGTACTGGGGCAGCAGCTAACCACCAAGTGGCAGTTCAGGATGTAACAGCTGAACAGTAGCTTTGGCGGGCTCTGACTCAGAAGAATGTAGTAGTAACTTTGAACTCCCAAGGAAAGTGCTAAGAAGGACCTGAGTCAGGTTATACATATGCTGGTCACTTGCACTTATATGCAAATGTAGCCATTGATAACACCTATGGTTTGGCATGTTTAAATGCCATTATTTCTTTATAACCTACGTTCTCACTCTCCTGTCAGCATGTCATTTTTGATAGTTTATCTATGTTTCCTATCCCAGAACCAATCATGATCCATTCTTTTCTTGCCGAGTTGTTATACCACAACATCCAGGCTCTTTTGGGCTACCTCATTTCCCCAGACAATAGTAAGTGCTTTAATTTTATACTTTCATGTTCCTACCTTTTAAAATTAGCAGCTGGCTTACCTTTTTACTATGAGTACTCATTCCATCACTGCTAACAAATACCAGCTCAGTTTCTCCAAACTTGGAAGTGTTGTTAAAGGAAGATATGTTAAACTAAATGGCCTCTGGGAAGTCATGCAACTTCTCAGGCTTAATTTCCTCACCTGTAAAACTGGTCTAACACCCATCAGCATGATCTCTCAAAAGGTGAGTATCAAACAAATTAGCTTAACCATTATAAAAGAACTTTTAAAACTATAAAGAGATGCAATGGTGTTATCATCACCACCACTGCAACATGGACATAGTTTCAAAGAGTCCAACATTCACTCAACAAATGTACTAAGCATCTACTATGTTGCAGGTACTACTCCAGGCCCTGGAGATACAGCAGAAATAAAACACACAACATCCTGGCCTTCCAAGGTTTATATACTAATGACGGTCACCATACAATAAAAACAAATATAAATGAATAAAACATAATGTAATTTATTTATTTTTTTAATTTTTTTTTTTTTGAGACAGAGTCTTGCTCTGTTGACCAGGCTAGAGTGCTGTGGTGTCAGCCTAGCTCAAAGTCCTGGGCTTAAGCAATCCTCCTGTCTCAGACTCCCAAGTAGCTGGGACTACAGGCGTGTACCACCGCACCAAGCTAATTTTTTCTACTTTTTGTTGCCTAGCTAATTTCTTTCTATTTTTAGTAGAGATGAGGTGTCACTCTTGCTGAGGCTGGTCTCGAACTCCTGACCTTGAGTGATCCTCCCGCTTTGGCCTCCCAGAGTGCTAGGACTACAGGCATGAGCCACCATGCCCAGCCTGTAGTTTATTTTTGCTAGATGGTGATAAGGGCATTGGAGAAAAGGAAAGGAAATGTCCCAGAAGGAGAATGTTGCTATTTTTTTAGAAAAAGGAGAAGACCTCACTAAGAAGATGACATCTGAAGGGCCTGAAGGAAGCAGGGAACCACCCACATTCTGTCAGGGGAAAGAGTGTACAGATAGAGGAAACAGCACATGCCAAGGCTTTGAAGTAGGATCTGGGCACACAATGGGGAGTGGGTAGGAGGAGATAAGGTCAGAGAAAGGAAGGGGACAGTCCTTGAAAGCCACTGTTAGGAAGTCAGCTCTCATCTGGATTGATATGACCAGACATAACTTGTGTTATGTTGCTTCATTAAAACAGACTGGGAAAGCACAGAAGCCATGGAGATGTCAGGAGGCTACACAGGGAACATCACCCCAGGCAACAGATTATTTTGGGGAAGAGGGGATGATACACACAAAGCCTCCTTAGTTACATAAATGATATGAGGCCTCTCTGAAATGGAATTTCCAAACATTAGAATATCTGATCACCAGATACAATAAATAATAAGTGGTCTCTTTAGGTAAGATCAATTTTCACCTATGATTATAGGATCTAAACAAAACAAAAAATGGGATGAAGAGACAAAACTATTTTTTCTTTCACTGTAAAAAATACAATATAATTCAGACATAAATGCATTTAGACAGGTTGGTCAACAGAGTGAGATCCTGACTCAAAAAAAAAAAAAACAAAAAAAACCAAAAAATTCTTTTTAACTAAATAAAGTCTTACCTAAAACTAAACTTATAAAAAAAACTTTAGAGCCAGAATAAACCTTCCAGATTCATCTAGTTCAAAAGTATTTTCTCCTTTGAAATGATTTTAAAGTATATGCCTTAAAAGCAAATTGGGAAACCGCTTGCAGAGGACGAGGGACCCACTTTCAATCCTGCAGCAGCTGTGAGCTAGATCCCAAGACCCACATCCCCTGCTCCAGTCAAAAGTGGTCTCTATCTTCACAACAGAAATACCCCATCACCAAGCAATGTAAAGTCTCTTTGCCACGAGAAGGGGAATAAATTTCTCTCTGAACTCAGTGTTAGAAGAGCCAGCCCCTCTCAGATCAATGAAAAGAATAATCCTGTGGATTCTGTTACATGTGATCTCACTGGATAGAAACCATTACTTTAAAAAACAATGAGTCTTCTTGAGGTTTATGTAAAACCCCTCACCCCTCCGTCACCAGTTATCTCGGAGCAGAGAATGGTTAGAAATTCTCAACCAATGTTCAGGCAAAGTTAACAAGGCATTTCTATTTATCCTACTAGCTTTCAATGAGTTTTACTCCAACTTTCATTCCTTATGGCACTGTATTTATTTGAGCACACTAGTAAGAAGCAAAGATTATGCTTTCTAATTCCAAGTAATTTTAACTCTTTTTAGTTACCACATACCTACTGCATTAGGTGGTTTATAAAGAGTAAGACAGACATTGTCCCTGTGCTTGAACTTAAGTCAGGCTTTTAAGTTTAGTTCATTTAGAGCATGCTCCTTTAGTTCCCATCCACAGTGGCCACATGAGTTATTTAGTACCAACACCTGTCTCTGAGGCCAAGAGTCTTATTCTTTCAGGAACACAGTCATTTCCTCCTTCAAAGTGATTTTAAAGTATTTGCCTGAAGAGCAAACAAACAAAAACTTTGTACATACCACTCCAATTTTTAGCCATCTTGAACATATTTGCAGCTCTGGTGTACATTTCACATGCCTCTTCTATTCTTGTGTTTCCACTGAGAAAAATTTAAAAATGAGGTTATGTTTATTTGAACAACCATCCCCATCCCTAATCCTCCCTCCAGCAAATAATAAACATTTAATCAACACTTACTACATGTCAGATAAGCATTAAAGAATCTTAACAGCTGTTCAGAGGAGATGATCTTACTATTTTCATTTTCCAGATGAGGAAACCAAGGCATATAATAGCAAGTAACTAGCCCAAGGTCACACAGCAAGGATACAACAGAACTAAGACTCAAATACAGATCTGGCTGACCCCAGAACCCTACACCCTTAACCAGAGTCCTTCCCATGTATAAAATCTGAAGTTTTACACCAGTGTCTGAGTAGTTAGAAGTAAGTTTTTTCAAAAGTTATATTGTGAAGGATAAAGACAACTTTACCTTATTATTTTCCAAGAGTCTAGCACTGTTTATTCAGTCTTAAAAATAAAAACAAAACCTAAAGCCAGATCTTATGAGAAAGTGCCACAGTGTTCTACACTTGTATTATCTGTCAGCTCTGCCAGTGGCATGCCCTTCTCCAATGTGAAAGAGGCTTCAGGATCCAACCTCACACCCTGTGTAGAAATACATTTTACAACATTCTGGGAAAAGGGCACTCCAATGCTGCTGGCATACATATAGTTCTGGAAAGTTTTCAACAGGCAGCTGATTCCACTGAGAGATAGCTTTAGCTGCTTAGAAATTTCTTCTTACATAAAAGTCAAAATAATCCTCATAAATTTCCCAGAGTTTTCTAATCCAACCTTGCTTTTACTAAGCTAAGGCCTCTCCATGAAAGATATTTACCTGTCTTATCTATCTAGATAATAAACATAAAAAAACCAGTAGAAAACCAAGATGCAGTAGACTGTAACTGTGCAGTACACATAGCAAGGAACTCAGTGGAGTTATGGACACAAAGACTCAGAGACAGGAGAGGTCAAGGCTGACACTTGATGACTGGACACAGTATAAACACATGAACATGAGTAAGTGCACACACATATGCCAGGAACTCCAAGCTCCAGCAAAGGAGCATGCAGCTCTGTGTCAACACGAGTCCTAGTGCAGAGTCGAGGCTGGGCATACATTGAGGCCTAGGTAGGACTCAAACCCTAGGCAATAACTACTAACAGTTTGACCCTGGGCTAGTTTTTTTAACTCCTTTGTACCTAGGTTTCTGCATGTGTAAATTGAGGGCAATATTATCTATACCTTTGAGTTATTATGAGAATCAAAAGAAGTAACTCATATATAGCTGTCAATGCAGAGCTTGACTCAATCAGTATGGTTATTATAACCTAATCAATGTAATGAAGCATAAAAACCTCTGGGAATCAATATACTTAAGGAACTTACATCTAGACTATTTTGTTCTTTGTCAACTCTTACAACTCAATAATAAAAAGACTAATCACCCAATTAAAAAAATGGGTAAAGGATCTGAATTGACACTTCTCCAAAGAAGATATACAAATGGCAATTACACATCAAAAGATATGCAACATCATTAGCCATCAGAGAAATGAAAATCAAAACCACATATATGATATTACTTGGCTCCTGCTAGGATGGCTAGAATCAAAAGATAGGCAATAGTAAGTGTTACGAAGGACATAGAGAAACTGGAATCCTCATATACTGCTAGTAGTAATGTAAAATGTCGCAGCTACTTGAAAAATGAGTTGGCAGTTGCTCAAAAGGTTAAACATAAAGTTATCATAAAACCCAGCAATTCCACTCCTAGGTACACACCCAAGAGAAATGAAAACATCTTCTCACAAAAACTTGTATGTGAATGTTCACAGCAGCATTAATCATTAATAACCAAAAAGTGTAAACAACCCAAATGTCCATAAACTGATGAACAGATTAATAAAATGTGGTATACACAGACAATGGAATATTACTGGGCAATAAAAAGAATAAAGTACCAATACATGCTAAGACACATTTGAGCCCTGAAAACATACAAAGTGAAAGAAGTCAGACACAATATGATTCCATTAATATGAGAGATCTAGAGTAGGCAAATCTACAGAAACAGAAAAGAGATTAGCAGTTGCCTAGTGCTATGGTTGAATGCTATTGTCCTCTCCAAAATTCAAACTGAAAACTTAATCCTTAATGCAATAGTGTCAGGAGGTGGAGCCTAATGTGAGGTGTTTGGGTCGTAAGGGCTCTGCCCTCATGAATTGATTAAAGCTTCTAGAAAAATGGCTTGTGAGAGTGGGTTCTCTTTCGCTTTTCTGCCACATGAAGACACACAATCATTCCAGCTTCCCTTTCCATCTTCTGCCATGTGAGACCACAGCAAGAAGGCCCTCACCAGACACCAGATGCTGGCAACTTGATCTTGGACTTTTCAACCTCCAGAACTGTGAGAAATAAATTTCTGTTCTTTATAAATCACCCAGTCTTGGGTGTTGTGTTATAGAAGACACAAAGTGGACTGGTACCTGGAGCTGGTAGTGTTGGGGAAAAATGGGGAGGTGCGGGGAAATGACAGCTAAGGGGTGATGAAGATGTTTAAAATTGTGATGGTTGCATAGTCCTGTGAATATGTTAAAAACCACTAAACTGTACACTTTAAATGGGTGAATTGACATGGTATGTGAATAAAGCTGCCTCCCCCAAATTGAAAAACATACAAAAATAACGCCAGAGCTATGTCACACAGTGAATGACAGGATGGCAACAAGCCACACCACAAATGAAGTGTCAGAAATAAGCAAAGCTTTCTCTCACATCTTCATGCCCCTTTTTCTCTACTTCAAATCTACATATTTGAAAAAGAAAAACTAATTAGCCAACAGGTTCCCCCGACGGAAAATTCCTAACAGAAGAACGTTCTCAACCTTAGCCATAACTCCCTTGGAGCTAACAAAGGCTTGTCACTTTCTTGTGTCTTGTTTTTCTAAAGAATATCAGGCATCTTGAACTGTAATTATAGTGTAATCATTCTTATTAAAGGTTTCCAAATAAAACTAGCCTAATTAAAAAGTACTTTCTCCTCTTATTTTCAAAGACAGATACAGCTAGGAATAGCAGAACTCCCACCTTATGCTAGCTTTTCTGCTAGATATATCTACATGTTATGCCATTTTCATTATTACAACAACCATGGAAAACACTACCTCCATTTGACAGGAAATAAAACAGTATCTGGACATCAATGGCTCTCCAAGGTCACCCAGCCAAGATCAGTGGTGTCTGACACTTGTCTTCAAGTTCAATGATCTTTGTAAAAATACTGCATGAACCCCACTATACTATGAGACTCTTACTTCTCCTGAAACAGAATTAGCAAAAGTATTCTCACTTTAAAAACACTAGAGAAAACTCATTTGTCATAAATAGAAAATAACTTTAAAACTTCATGAAAAATATACTTTTGAAATTATTCAAAATGTTTTTTATATATGAAAGTTAATTTTTATAAGTTTAAGAACAAATATTCAGAATTCACTTTCAAATAATCCACCTGTTATCCAGAGCCCCCACAGTGGGGTAGAAGACCCTAGAAAACAGAAACAAGATTCTGTGAGGGGAATCTATGTTATAAAGTGATATAATGTAAGGACATGGCACTAAACTGACATTAAGAAGGCTAAATTGGGCTAAATTAACTCAAAGGTATTAATGATCAACGGTATTTCTGGTATCACAGGGTTCTGACCTTGAAGAAGAAAACGTTTTCTCCACCACGAAAGACAACACTGACCTGTCTGCATAAGAACCACTTCCACCTGGCAGCCCCAGTGGAACCATCCCCTCTCAATTCCAGGGGCAAGGCAGACTACCTCTTCTTCTTGACCTTACTTACTCAGGAAATATTTACTGACATCAGTATGTACTAGAAAACACTAAGGAAAAAAAATTTCTTGCCCATAAGGAAGTTAGAATGCTAAGGAAAGAATATCAAACTTCAGGGCTGGAAGAGGTCTGAGAGAGAGATCAACACCACCATGTTCTGTGTTCCATTGGGGAAACGTGGTCAAAGCCACTAGTTGTCCCACTAGGAACCAGTGAACAGCAGAGCCCTGAAAACCAATTACTCCTCAAATAATCTAAAGTCTTGATTTTTCTCCATCCCGAATAATAACCATTTAGGAGCTCTGTAAAACACTGGCAACTATAGTACATACTATTTTAAAACTGGGTGGGAGGAGAGAGACATTAAAGTAGAACCATGGAAACTAATGGCACACACATCATGAGATGTACCCGAAAGAAAAAGGTGACAACTGCTGAGGTAGCTATAAAGCTGCCTCTGAAATCACAAGATATTAGAGTAGAAGTATCAAAAAAAAGTGACAGTGATAGTGCTGTGAGGATGTGCACACATAACTGGAGGCAAAATTCAGCTCTATAGTCAGGATGCCCTGAGAGGGTATCAAGACCTGTCAACAGACCGAAAACAGGGATTACTGTTAGTGCCCAGGACTCCGCGGGGGAATCCACCAAACAGGACAGCTCCTTCTTCTTGCTGTTTACCAGCAGTATCTCCTTAGCCACCAGCCTGATGCTCTGCGGAAAGGGACAGCACCAGGCCTGGCACACAGGACGCGTAACAACGCCAATGACAGAAGAAACTGTCCACACTATAGTTTTTAAAAAGTTTTCCCATGTGTCACACAAGCAGAAAAGGAGAGGAAAATTCATAATCTGTTTAAAAGTGCCTCTGCCATACCGAGCTATTTCCTTCATGATAAAGATTTATTTTTACCTGATGCTTCATTTCTGTAATCACCATAGATTCTAAAAACTGGGGGGTTTTCTAGATAAACTTAACCCTTCTAAAATTATTTTATTTTTGGGTTTAATGTATTTTGAAACAATCCAATTTCTTTCATGTGATGTAAAAAGTAGAGCCTTCTGCAACAGAAGCGATGTAGAGGCCCTAGGGGGACACAAAACAGCTAGAAGAGAGGTTTTTGAATGTTCTCAACACAAAGCAATGATAAATACATGAGGGGACAGATCTACTAACTACCCTGATGTGATCATTATACAACATACACATGTATTGAAACATCAAATTGTTGTTTGATGTAGCCCCATGAATATATGCAATTATGTGTCAATTAAAAAATATTAAAAAATTGTTTTAAAAGGCAGGATGGAGATAATCTCCAGAATGCTAATTTGAATTCTTATACCAAAAGGCTGCATTTTAAAGTTCCTTTGTTTTTGCATAAACCAGTAATACAGAGCCCAAGGTACAATGGAAAAGCCCAATGAATGCTATCATTCCCAGGAACAATCAGGCCCCTGTCCTGGCCTTGGAGACAAAGAGAAATTCCTTCCATCAAGCAAGCCCAGCAAAGGGAACACTGTCCCACTCCTCTGCCTGGGTTCTTGGATTCAATTTTCTGAGATCTTTTTACTTTATTTCTGCTTAATTAAGAAAAAATAATCATAGATTCTCAGACATTGAAAACTATCTGAGACATTTAAGGACTATGACCAAAGTATCTGTGTTTAAGGATAATTTCCTGAAATAAAGTTTATGAGAACAACAAGGAAAGCTAGCTGGACTTGTTTTGGCAATAGTCCCAATGCCTCAACTTGGTATAGGGAGTAGTCTCCTCTTTTATAGAGGGGAAGTAGGTATAGATTGGACTCATTAATAAAGCAAAGCCAAGATATTCAAATACTTAAGAAAGCTAAGAATAGAAACTAGTAGATAAACTCAAATGATTGTTATACATAACCTGACTTGCCAAAAGTAATTTTTAAACTAAATTTCACTCTTTAAAAAAATTTAATCTTTAAAAAGTACTGATGAGACTTGTGATTCCTAAAGGATAATGGTAGCTGCCCAAAGACAAATTTGTCCATACATCCTCCAAAAACCACACAGATCAATAAAGAACAAATACAACCTCCCATAATCCATGCCTGCAGCAAAAGTAGGAGATGGAATTCAGCAAGCATCTGTTTAAATATAACTGGGGAAATAAAAATCGAAAACTAGCAGAGCCAGCAACACAGCCTGTGCTGGAAGTCAGAAGGAAGCCTGTGAACAGTACAGGGGATTGTGGAAGGACCTGGCAATGGTGGCCCAGGCAGGAATTCCCAGCACGAAGGACCCCACCAGAGTGGGGAAACACAGAGACCAGGGGTAAAACCTGGCAGGTTAGAGCACTGCAGCTGGGAACTGAACAGAGAGCCATGGCCAGAGGCAGCAGTCTCTAGAAGATAATGTTTCTGGGAGAGAAGGAAGCATCTTAGAAGAAAAAGGCAGCTCTAAGGAGGCTTGGTAGTAAAAGGAAAGAAGGCAAGTGGCAGAAATAAATGAAATAAATTAGCCTTTCTGAAACTAAAAGATATCACAGAAATGGAAGTCACACTACCTACCCCTTCACAACACCATCCATTAAAGAAACTGCACTTAACTGCACCAACACAAGACAGCATGCAAACTAAGAAACCTGTGAAGTCATCCAAACCCCTCATTGCTCATCACAGAAACACATGGTATTGTGGGCCCAAGAAACTCTGACTCTCCAAACTAAACAGAAAAGGGAAGCATCATCTATACAAAGCTACTATTTAAGAAGAATAAAAACTTTGCAGCTGACAAATATGCTCCCCCAAACAACCATAAGGCAGAGGAAAACGACAATCTCACATGATTTAAAAATTATTAAAAGAACACTTGCAGATACGAAAGTAAGTCAGAAATTTAAAAACTCAGAATGGAAATGCACACAAAAAAATAAGATGGTGAACTTTTGTTTCAAATTCTAGAAGGAAAGAAAGAAAAAGACAAAATGATCTCAGAAATAAAATCTTTGTTATAATATATCTAAGGGGAGAATAGATTTTACTGACAATGAGTAGAAAAATGAAAACAGCCAAGAGAATGAAAATGAAGAGAAAAGGATTGGAGAAAAAATGAGAGGATAGGCAGGGAGCCAATATCCATGTGACTGGAGTCCTAAATAGGGAAAAAGAAAAAACCAATTTTTACAATAATAATATCAGAAAATTTTCTATAAACAAAAGAATCTAAATACTAAACAGGCCTACCATGTACTGGGAACACTGACCCAGAACAGTCTACTACGAAACACACTGGAGAAGACTATGAGATTTTATAAAGAAAGAAAAACTCTGGGCTTCCAGGTAAAAAGGCAAAGTTACATACAAAAATAAGAAAATGAGGTTAGCCTCCACCTTCAACAGCAACATGCAAAGCAAGATGACAGCAAAATTTTTCAAAAAACTTACGGGAAAAAATAGTATGAATCAAGGACTATACAGCCAAGCCATCCATCAATAACATTAACGTAAGCCAGGACTCAAGGGATAATGTATTAACTTCCAACTAAGAGAAGACTAGGGAACAGAGGTGAAATGATGGGTGGTGGCACTGAATACATTTTATTATAGATCTAAAATTAAAAAGTAGGGAAAAGGATAGAAACGTTAAGTACAAATAGCTAAAAAAAACCACACACACATTGGAGAAAAAGGAAAGTACAACATGCTCACTGAGAGGCACACAGACAGTAGATGTTTTCCACAGCAAATAAAATAATAGGAGCTTAAGTAAGAAAAAGAAGCTAAAGACATTAAAAGATTTATAGCATAAAGGTAAGCAGTTGAACAAAATTACAAGCCTTCCTAAAGAAAAAGAGATCACATGAAGAAAAATAGCAATTAAAACAGATATATAGTAAATATAACATAAAGTAGTATGACAGAATTAGGAACTAATCATATTCATATGATTTCCAGATTTGTTCACAAAACAAAACTCAATTCTGTGCTCAATACAGGAGACACAACTAAAATAAAGCTATACTGAAAGGCTTAAAGTAAACAGATGGTCAAAAGTACACAAAATATATAAACCAGCTTTTGTTAGATTTGTCACAACAACAAGTAACCCTGACATCTCCCAAAGGCTTCTCCTTCTCACTTTACCTATTACTGCAGGTTGATTGTGGCTGCTGGATCTTTCTGGTATGCAACCCCTAACTAGTATGTACTCTTCTCATTTTTCTTACAGAAGGAAAAAAGCCATGGTAGAAGTACAGGGTGGCTCCTGCACATCTGCTCCGATGGAGCATGCATCCCTTCCACTCATACTTCATCAGTCTACTCAAAGTCAGTCACATGGCCATGACTTGGCTCAATGGGGAGGGGGATGCTGGGCAGTTGGCAGAATGTATGATCCTCTTACATAATACAGTCCTAAAGCAGGCAAACGCAAGCAATAAGAAAACAGAGATTTATATCCTGAAATCAGACAAAATAGACTTTGGGTTCAAAAGCATTAAATAAAATAAAGTAGTTAACCTCAAAATACTAAAGACACTCATGATGAAATAATATTAGTTGTGAATATCTATGTGCCAAAACACAGTAGCTACCTTTATAAAGCAGAAACTATAAGAGATACAAGAAGACAGAAACACACTTATGAGAGAAGACATTAATACACATCTTAGTCCAAAGCAGATCAAGTGAACAAAAAATAAATACAGACATGAAAGACCTAGACAATAAAATCAATAATTTGATCTTAGGGATCTCCATCAAACCCTGATAAGAGAACATCCTCCTTCTTCTTAAGTGCACATAGACCATTCACAAACACCAACTATACATTAGGTGGCAAAGAAAATCTCAGTAAGTTCTCTGATCATAATGATATAAAACTAGAAAGTAATAATAATATACAAAAATGATCCTTTCACCTGAAATAAAACCCCAAAACAACTCTTGGATCAAAGGGGAAACAAAAAAACAAAAACACTACATACCAGGATCTATGGGATACAAGAAGCAGTTTTAAGAGAAATTCACAGCCATGAATATTTGGATCCATACAAATAATGAAAATGGCAAATGAACCACCCCCTCCCCCCAAACAGCCAGGGGGAAAAACAAAAGAAAGTCAAAGAAAGCTGAAAGAAAGCAATAAAGGTACAAGCAGAAATTAATAAGGCAGAAAATATAAAATGAGTAGAACTAAATTAATAAATCAAAATACTGGTTGTCTGGAGAAAAGGAGTCAAGGAGAAAAGAGGAAAAGCACAAATACAAAAATAAGAAGTGACAAGAGGGAAACAACTACTGAAACAGAACATTTTTAAAAGTCATAAAAAACTACTTTGCACAACTCTGCAAATAAATTTTTTAAAACTTAGATGAAATGAATAATTTCCCAGGAAAATACAATTTATTAAAACTGACCTCAGTAAAGATAGAAAGTTTAAACATTCCAAATTCCAGAGAAAGTTATCAAAGAAATATCCTACAAAAGTCCCAATGGTTTCACCATAAATAGATTCTTCTTAAAACCTTCAAAGACCAGAGCCTAGGAAAAAAAGAAAAACTTCCAAATTCTTTTTATGAGGCAACTGTAGCATCAATACTTCAACCTAATGAAGACTATGCAAAAACAAATTTTAAATTAAAAAAAGCTAAATAAAATATATAAAAACAGAATCTAATAGAGCCCATTAAAAAATACATTATAATCCAGAGAGGTTTATTCCAGGAATGCAAGGACAGTACAATCAATATGAGGCCTCATATTCACTAATTAACATATTAGTAACTCTAAGGAGAAAAGTCATATTTATCTCCACAAATACTGAAAAGGCCTTCAAAGTACAATACTAATCCCTAATAAAAACACCAAATAAAACTGGAATTGACAGATACTTACTTTACCAAGAAAAAAGGTATCTTAAGAATGCACTGATTTATTTTCTTAGATTTTAATTAAGTTAACATTATTTACAATAAGCTCCACTGAAATACAGAAATAGTTAACATTATGAAATTCTACTTTCAAGTTTCCTTACTGTGAACTGTATCAGTGACTGAAAATCTCTGAAGGTGCAAAAGCTTTACTGATTTTATCATCTAACTAAATGAACACAATGTGGAAGTCTAAGAACAGTATTATAAAGCCTACTATAACTAGGGTGATTCTGTGTCCCAGTTGCATGGACATTTTTGGTTTATACCCATTTTCTTGGCATCTTAAAAATATCCCAGTTTTAACAATATATTCATAGCCACTCTGTAAGTCACAGAAAACATATGAAAATTTTTTAAGGTATAAAATAATTATTTTGATTAGCTTAAAGAATTATTCATTATAGAGAATTATAGGTTTAAAATAAGCCATTTTTATATAAAATATAATATTTAGGGATTGAGAAATAACTAAGTAAAATTAGGAGGTAAAGGGTGAAATGCAAGACCATGTAAGTTATGATAAATTTCTCATCATTTTTAGCAGAATCAATAGACACTGTCTAAAATTCAGAAATCAGGAAGTAGAAGTACTCTAAAATTATTTGGAATTATGATAGTAACCATCAGAAGAACTAAAAACAGATAAAAATGGTTACTTTTAGTTAAAAATGGAGTAAGAAGGAAGACTTAAGGAGAATTTTACTTTTCAAATGAAACTCCTCTATACTCCTTATATTTTTCTACCTTGTGTAGCTACTATGTTTATAGTAAACAAATATTTAAATAAAACATAGAAGAAAGTGACTTGAACTCTCCTTCACTTGGTATGTCTTTGCTCTTGAAAACCAGATAAGAATAAAAGAAAAATAAGCATTTGTATTAGCAGCTAATACATCAGCATTGATACATTTATGCTCTCCACCAATATTCACCAAGTGACTACTGCCTGCCACAAGCTGGGTGAAGTGTTGGGCAGCGGCAATAAAACAGGACAGACCCAAAGAGCCACATACCACCACTGGGTTCTCCTTACCTCTTATAAACAACTATGCACAAGGCTCACAAGAAAGAGAGAATATATGGTGAACACTGCAAAAATGCAAACAGAAAAAGGCCAATGAGGTGATAGTTTACCATTGATACCAAACTATAACTTGACTTAAATTAGAAAACTAAATGACTATATTCAGTAATCCTATAACTCTGTGCAACTGAATAAGCATTCTGATATCTCAATTCAATCCTTTTAACACTGAAAAGTAGATTGAGTCCCTCTGCTCATTTGAAACCTAAAAAAAAAAAGAGGTTCTGAGTGTTACTGACTTGGTTAGTCACCAAATGAGAGAACTAGAGCCTCTACTTGGTCTCCCCATATATAATAATATATATTATTTCTTATATGTTATATAATATATAAAATAATTATCTAATACATAGATTATCCTATTTCTTATATTATTATAAGAAATATATATAGATATCTATTTCTTACATTATACTGTCTCAACTGTCTCTGTAAGTAAATCTGAGCCTAACAATTTTTTTTAAAGTTCAATCTGCATTTGAATATCAACTGTAACTGAGGAAGACCTAAATGCTTTATACATGCTATCACATATTTCAGCAAAACTTAAACATAATCTTTGTTGAAATTAAGCTAAGTGAAGAATACTAATAATTAACAGCCTACACTGCTTAAGAAATATTTCTAATTTTCACAAATAGCTAATAAATTATATGTTCATGATTATTTCAAGATAACCCAATAGGGCCTTTCATTAAAAGGTCAATGTAAACATTGACATTGCCAGATTTAAAAGCTCTTTTATAAGCTCTGAAACTAAGAAACATTGAAATGCAAGGGAAGATAGCCATCAAGAACATCTTCCCACTGTCACTCTTAAAACACTACTTTCTTAGACATGCATCATGTAAACTATCCCTCAATCTGTGGTCTCCTAGCAACAAAATGGAGAGGACAGTAAGAGGCTTTTGCGATTCAAAACTATTTTACTGCCAGACTCAGGCCAGTTTTAGATCATACCAGCAGTTCATTAACATTATAAATTAGAATTTGAAATGAACCACAAAATTCAATAGCTCATCTCTGACAATGAACTAAATGACAGTACAACTCTTTTGGTAGTAGTTTTATTATGGGTACCATACTACACCCATCAGAAGAAGTAAGGTTCAATTTAATTCCACAAACTACAAAAACACCTCACTGTTTAACCAGCAGTTAAATAGAAAAATAGAACTTCAGTGACAGTGGTTTCCTGCAATGTTTGTGTCCTCTGTCAGCTCTTTTCTTGGGGAGAGGGTCTGCGTGAGGCACTGCATGGAAAGAACACTGACATGGAAGAACACCTTGCCTACCAAGCAGACAAGGCATGGGACTTGAGCTTTACACACACAAGAAATGTTTGACATTTTCTCATGAATAGACATACATATTTTCATCTAATTTTATGAAAGCAACAAAAAAGCAAGAGCTATGGAGTAGTACTGAGAATACAGTATTGCCACAAAGCCAGTGTGGATGGTGGATAAACACTGAGAGGAAGAGGCTTTAATCAGCAGTTAGGCCAATGAGTATGTCTGTGAGATAAAATATCTGCAATATGCCAAGCACCTTTTAATGGCTGCCACATCATCAGAACCATCTGTCCCCTTTAAAGCACTAGCAGGTCAGCTAGTAAATATGTGAGCTCTGTATGTGTGTTTTGTTAATTTTGTGTTATGTTAATTCAGGAGTCTGACATAGAAATAGACTACATGGTGTTTTAAACGAAGGATTACATGAGGACCATTAGAAATGAAAATGAGGAAATTCTACAGCTCAGGAAGGGGGGGGGCTGAGTAACACACATTCCAGTTTAGAAAGGTAATGATAGGTACAAGTGATGCCACATATAACGTAGGAATGTAAACATCTAAAATATAAAAATGGGCCAGGCACGGTGGCTCACGCTTGTAAATCCTAGCACTCTGGGAGGCCGAGACGGGTGGATTGCTCAAGGTCAGGAGTTCAAAACCAGCCTGAATAAGAGCGAGACCCCCGTCTCTACTAAAAATAGAAAGAAATTAATTGGCTAACTAAAAAAAAAAAAATATATATATATATAACAAAAAAAATTAGCCGGGCATGGTGGCTCATGCCTATAGTCCCAGCTACTCGGGAGGCTGAGGCAGAAGGATTGCTCGAGCCCAGGAGTTTGAGGTTGCTGTGAGCTAGGCTGACGCCATGGCACTCTAGCCTGGGAAACAGAGCGAGACTCTATCTCAAAATAAATAAATAAAATATAAAAATGATATAAAAACTTAGTCTTCCCATTGTTTACTCACAGAGAAACTAGGTCTAATTTTTAGCTTCAAATAATTACATAACATTATTAAAACTCACAGATCTCTAGGTATTCATCTTCCCCTAAGCTTTCTTAGAGCGAAATATTACTAGAAATAATACAGTCTGGCTAAAGGCTCTTTCAGATATTTTATTTTATTAAAAGACCAATGACCCAGTACAAAAGGTCTTTGGCTCTGCAATCCTGGAAAAGTCACTTAATCTGGCCACTGCTTCCTTGATAAACAGAGCTGACAATTTTGATGAATATGCTAATTAATATCTCATAATCACCATCTCCAACATCCATGCTTCTAAATATTTTACAAACATAAACCTACTGAGATCTCATAAATTATGAGATGTACTATTATTACCTTCATTTTGTAGCACAGGAAACTGAGGCACAGAGAGGCTAAGTAACTTGCCCTAGGTCCCAAAGCTAGGATAATAAACTGACCTGTTGTATCCATGTTAGACCTAGGATGCAATGACTTCTGTGCAAAGTGAGTGTAAATGGTGAAGATGAAAGTCTTCCTATATCTCCTGTCAATGACACACAGTGGCAGCAATCAAAAAGGAGATGTTTCTTTAAAAACAAAAAGGCTTTTCAAAATCCTTTTAGGTTTACTGGCTGAAGGTTTGGCCTAGTTTCCTAAAAACCAAACACTTCACAAAAAGGAGTGTTCCCCTGAGACAAGCATCAAGTGCTGTCATGCTTTCTCCTCTGCGAGTTACAGACTCTCCCTGGGAAGCACTTCCTGACTTGAAATACATGTGACATTAAGATCACCTCCTGGCATGAGGTGTTATGACATTAAATTGTATCTGAATGAATTTTAAATGTTTTGTGAATCAGAGAAAGTAGTTTGATGCCAGCATGGAGTATTAGGCGTCATTCCTTATGTATTCTCGTAAGTTTTAAGTGGAAACAAAAATTATAATTCATAGCTGTATCTTCAAGCGACATTATCACATGAGAAATTTAGAAACCAGATGTGACAAATGCTCTTTGACAGGTTCTGGAGGACAAGGACCCTTATCTTTATGCATCTTTGCAGCCCACGTTTCTGTGCACTGCATGAAACTTGCCCTTAAGCATTTCCTAAAGACGTATCAGTACAGGTGAAGTATTAAAATTTATAGCCAAAAGAATGAAGTTCGCAAAACAAGCCATGAGCCCATTACGTGTGTTTTCTGAACTAAGAGAAAAAAATTGTGTCTAATAAAGGAATGGTTAAATATTTATCACTGGTCATTCTCAGAAATAAAAATCTGCTCTTGATGACAGCAAAGTATCTTCCATTTCAAAAGGAAAAAGCGAAACAAGTGCACATGAAATTCTGCCTCTCTCATCATAAACAGCTGAATCATTCTCATTTAACAGCCCAGAATTCTTCCACAAGCTGTCACTGTAGGCTCTGCTTTCTGACAGTCCGAATTCAAAACCCTGCCTGGGAGATCTTGGAAGAACCACAGGAATTAATGGATTTCCGAAAGACAGATTTAAACAGGAGCTGCGTTACCTTTAATCAAACTGGAGGCCCTGTCTACACGTTAATCTCTGGCGAAGGAAAAATACTACTGCGCTGAGAAAATTTATTTGTTTATCCAAAGAGTATTTACTAAATGTCTACTAGGCACGAGGGCCCTGGCGCGAGGCCAAAGGGCACATGACCCCCCTCGCCCCAGCGAGGCCCACCGCCTGAGGGGTGCTCCCAAAAGCCTGCGCCAGGCGCTGGGGCGGGGTCCCCCGCAGCGCCCCGCCGGCGCCACCTCGGCGCGCCTCACCCCCACAGGGGTCCTCCCAGCGATGCGGGCTCAAACGTGGCGAAATGAACAAATCCAACTCGCCCCGGCGGCGGGGTCCCTAAGCACGCCCTCGACTGCCGCGCCCACGGGCGGGGCTCGGGGCGCCGCAGACCGGCGAGGCCGTGCGACCCCCGCACTAACTAGGGGCCAGCGCCAGGCCCGACGGGCTGGGGGCCCTAGGGGTTCTCTGAAGGGCGCGAGGGGCTGAGAGACCCCGAGAGGTTGTGGAGATCCCAGGGGGGCGTGTTGGGGGCTCTGGAGGGCGCGCGAGGGCTGAGGGACGCTGGGGCGTTCTAGGGAACCCAGGGGGCGCTGGGGGCCCTAGAGAATCTCTGGAAGGCGCGTGGGGGCTGAGGGACCCTGGGAAGTTGTGGGGTTTCCAGGGGAGAGCTGGGGGCTCTGGTGGTCGGGTGTGGGCTGAGGAACACTGGGAGGTTGTGGGGTTTCCAGAGGGGCGCTGGGGGAGTCTCTGGAGTGCCGGTGGGGGCTGAGGAACCTTGCGAGGATGTGGGGTTTCCGGGGGGCGCTGGGGTCCCGGGGGAGGGTCTGTGGAGTGCCAGTCGGGGAGGTGGCTGAGGAACCTTGGGAAGATGTGGGGTTTCCAGGGGGGCACTGGGGGTCCTGGAGGGGGCGTCTCTGGAGGGGAGGTGGGAACTGAGGGACCCTGGGAAGTTGGGAGGTTTCCAGGGGGGCGCTGGGGGGCAGGTCTCTGGAGGGCAGGTGGGGGCTGAGGGCCCCTAGGTGTGTTCTGCGGGATGCAGGGATCCGTGGGAGACTCTGGGGGTACAGCCGGCGGGGAAGGGGGCCGGGTACGGAGACCCACTGGGGCACGCGCGGTCTGGCTCTCACCCAAACAGCCCTCGAAGGAAGGAGTGGGAGGCCTTGACTCGCTTCTCGGCCTCCGCCATCAGCTGCACCGCCTCACGCTCCTTCCCGGCGTTGTCCATGTCGCCCGCCGCGGCCGCCGCAGCCCCTCAGCCGGCTAGTTGCGCGCCCCGGGCGCCCCCGCCCTCCCTGCTCGGCCGCGGTGCGCAGGCGCGGCGCGCGGCCCGTCGGGACCTGTAGTGCGGGCGCGCCCGGCGGCGGGAGGCCCGAGCTTGCCCCGCGGTTCCCGGAAGGCCGCGGAGCTGCGGGCCGCCGGCTCCCGGGGCTTCGGCGCGCGGAGCGGGACCTCTGGGGGGCCCTGGGCAGAGGTGCGGTTTAATCTTTCAAGTACGCGGAAAGGAAGATGACCCGTGGCTTCCAGTAAAGATCTCCTAAAATACGCAGCATCCGGAATCCCTGCTCCATACGACTGACATGGCAATGGGATGGGTGAAGGAACAGCGGTAACATTGGATGAAACGCTCAACCGCGGGCAAGTTTGCAAAAGAGAATCTAATGCTGCCGCCGGAAGCAATGGCATCACATGGTTGATACCACCCACTAAAAAAGGAGCAACAGCTCGCAAAGGAGCCATTTTTTAATCTCCAAAAGCAAGACGTTTAAGAATATATCATCTTCCCCAATATAAATTCAGTTATTTTTAAGCCTCCCTAAACTGCAACTTTCTGTTGGTCCTCTTTTCCTTGGTTATAAACGAGTTGCGTATATGTAATATATGCATAATCCACGCTCATTATTGACTGAATTATGTTCAGTGGGTGTGAGCCATCAGTACGCTTATCCTTTACATAATGCTGGCCGTAGCGGGTGGATCTTCTGGGGCAAAATTCCTGCCTGCCAGGAAGACATCGAGTCTCCTAGGAGAAGTATACATAGATAGACAGCATCTGGTGCCAGAAACTTCCAGGCCTGTCCCAGAGAGAGTTATTTTTGAATAGAGTGTCTAGACCATTTTGGCTTGGCAGTGCTAACATAAAAACCATTGCCAAATGAGAATTTATGAGAATCTCAAACTTGATAAATACACTGTGGACACTGACATGCAAATGTTGAGGTCAGCTAAAATAAGGGTCTGGTTGTAGAAGAAAGCAAAGCAATCCACTTGTGGATGCATATTCTGCCTGCTGCATGTTGTAACATTTTACTGTACCCCATACTAACTGACAGCTATCTGCTTCTGTAAACGGCTTGCTTTGAGATAGTTCTTGGTGCAGGGATCTGGAGAGAACATGATAAAATGTAGAAAACAATACCCTCACTTATGTGTCTCTAGTCATGTAAGCCCCCTGTGGCTGTGCTTGAACAGTTAGATAATTTTTTTTAGAGTGTGGTTTGTGTCTTTAAAAGGGGACGTTTTTTCTAGCTCATCACTACTTTTCTGTGCCTGCCACTCTGCAGGACAGGAGTAGTCCTGGCCAGTAAATAAAGACTCACAGTTTGACCCAATTCGGTTTCTAAGGTGGTCTTTTCTCGCACTCTGGACCATAACAGCAAAATTATCTAAGAAAATGAAGCCTGTCTTTACAGAGCAAAGTAAGAGGCATCAAATTCCTAGAAAGAAGGGTTTCTAACCGTAAGTCACAGAGTTCATACATTACAGGACACTATAGAGATAGAGGGAAATCTCAGCTCTTCTTGCAGAGTTTATTTACGATACTACTGCTAACTTAAAAAACATGAGATCTATGTATTTGGAGAGAAAAATTTATTTCTTCTAATGGGTTACAGCAGGGAAGGTGGCCATTCTTACAGGCTGGGAAGCCTAGCCTCCAGCAGAGCCCAGAAGCAGGCACTTCCGGGAAGGGAGGAGAAAAGACAGGAGTTTAAAATGAAAGGTTTGGCTAAGTACACATATTCAATAGGTTACAGGAAGAGCTATGAATATTCATGAAGGTGGTCCTAACATATTCGTATAGAATAAACATGCATCCCATGTTCACCTAGGGGTGGAGACTTAACATTTAAATGTGTTATAATGTTATAAGTAGGTCTTTTCAGGACACAAAGGCACTCAAGTATGTATCCTCTGTAAACCCGCCAGAACCGGTCTGTGGTCTGTGATCTTACTGAAATCAGTCTCTTGTCCAACCAAAACTGTAATTATGGCTTGTGGAACAGGGGGTGGCATCAGCATCTGGCAGTGGATAAGCTGGAATTGTTTTAATATATCTCGAGGCATGTTTAGCTGCTATAGGAAACGAAAACGTTGTGGCAGTTAGAACCTACTTTATTCTTTACGTGTAGGGATGTGTGATTTAACCTTTGCCCGGCATGGCCTTAGGTCCTGTTTATAATTTGGTATCTTATTGCTACAAAGAATCCATTCTGTCAGTCTTATGATCTCTATTTTAATGTTAATGGTGGTAAGTTGTGTCTAAATTGCAAAAGTGAGGGGGTTAGAATTGGGCGTGTCCAACATCCTATCCCATCATGGCTGGGAGCTCAGTTTTAAAATGTTTCCAGGGTCCCCTTAGCCAAGAGGGGGTCCGTTCAGTAGGTTGGGTGGCTTAGGATTTTATTTTTAGTTTATACTACATGCATTATTTTAACTTTGAAAAGCAGATTTGTTTGTTTTGGGGGGGAAGAAGGAGGCAGGAAATTTGAGGTGACAGTAAATGCAGCAGAGGAGAGAGAAAAACTGCAAAGAGTGGACATAAGCATTTGAAAAGTAGAGCAGTCTATGACGATTTAATGTAGAGTGACCAACTCAGAAGCTTCTAAGTGCATTAGTGTGTTGATTAAAGCAGTTCTCAAACCTGGCTCAATGCAGAAGCTCTAAGGGATGTTCAGGAAATACTGATTCCTATGCCACTAGCTTTTGGTATTTAGACCCCAACTCCAAGAGTTGGGGTTTAGAAAGTGTACATTCTTGAAAGAACTCTTTACCCCTATTTTAAAGCACACAGTTGTTCTTGATTCTCAAATCTGTAATCAGCTGAAAAGGAACTGGAATGGACTGCTTCCTCTATACTGGAACTTGCAACTAAGAGTGGCAGGGATATATCTTGACACTTTTTGTAGTTTCTGGTGATTTCCCTCATTCTCTTCTTCCTCACAGTCCCACTCTTCTCCCAGTCGACACCAAAGTGGGAGAAAACGTCAAACTTGAATTGCTGGAGTGAGTATTTCTTCTTTCAGAGACTAGGGAATGGAGGGGGCAGGGCAAAGAGATCAACCTCACAGAATAAGGTCTGAGTAGAGGAACAGATGAGGAATCCTTGAAGCAAGAGGGAAAAGAAAAGACCATCCCTGGTCCAGGGAAGGCGTGGAAGGATCTCTAGTAGGATCTGTCCTGGAGAAGAGCCAAAGAACCCATTGCCTACACCTGTGCTTTCTAGGATAGGGCCATTTGCCACCTGTGGCCATTTAAATTTAAATTCAACAATATTAAATAAAATGTAAAATTCCGTTTGTCAGCCACGGTAGCCCCCTCCCTTCCTTCCTTCCTTTTTTCCTTCCTTCCTCCCTCCCTCCTTTCCTTCCTTCCTTTCTTTTTAAAAATCACTTCTCACCTGAAAAAGAGCCACATTTCAAGCACTCAATAGCCACATGTAGGTAGTGGCCACTAAAAGAGTTAAAAATATCGGCTGGCATATTGACTATTTAAGTTAGAGACATGAAAAACAATAGGTGAAGAAGATCACTTTGACCTTCTTCCTTTTTTCTTTTAACATACAGCATACACACTACACACTTTGACCTTCTTGTTGCTTAAAAGCAAAAGATGAAATTCCCATGAGAAAAGTGTCCTCCCTATACTGGAAAAAAAGCAATATTTTGACTATGGAAAAACCAAAGTGCCAAAATATTTAAAGACATTTATTCTGAGCCAATATAAGTTACTGCAGCCTGAGGAGACACAGTTTCAGGGGGTCCTCAGAAAGTACACCCGAGGTGGTCGGGTTATGGTTTGGTTTTATACATTTCAGGGAGATGGGAAATGCAGGTTAAATCATAAATCAATACATGGGAGGTATACATTGGTTTGGCCCCAAAAGGTGGGACATCTCAAAGTGGCAGCTTACAATTTAAAGGTGGGTTTAGGAATTCTTTAGTTGGCAATTGGCTGAAAGAGTTAAGCTTTGTTTAAAAATTTGGGGTCAGTAGAAAGGAATGTTTAACCACTTCAGTACCGCGCTCCGGCCTCGAAACCTTGCCCACTCATAGTCCGCACGGTAGTTTGTGCTGTGCATTGACGACGGACCCGTTTTACTCTTGTGTGATGAGGAAAGATTTAAAGCACTGAAAGCTTGTTTTACTTTACAGGCAGCTTTACTTATAATGTAAATCAGAATAGGTAACATATACATCTATGTTTTCATTACGTTATTTTTAAATGTTCACAATTTTATTTTGATAAGTGAAAAATTAGAAAAGTCGTATCATGGCTGTTGGCTAAAGTCGATGCTCAGCTGTGCGCCTTCATATCACGGCTGTCAGCTAAAGTCACTGTGCGCGTTCATCTGTGGCTGTCGACTATAGTCGACGCTGGTACCGAAGTGGTTAAGTTAAGGGGGTCTGTTATCATTCAAGTGATGCCATGCCAG
>CAUYPO010054234.1:0-19479 GCA_963574435.1 Cheirogaleus major | reverse complement strand
GAGTGTCATTTGATCTTTTGGGTAGATGCCCAGTAGTGGAATTGCTGGATCAAATGGTAGATCTACTTGTATCGCTTTAAGGTATCTCCATATTGCTTTGAATTAGTTTTCAGTCCCAGATTCTGGTAACTTTAAATGCTCTTTCCATTTGGGTAGGATAAACCTCTACCCAGCCTGAAAAGGTATCTACTAATACAAGCAAGTATTTGAAGTTTCCATATAAGTGAAATCAATTTGTCAATCATCGAAAGGGTGGGTCCCCACATGTTGGGTTCCCCCTGCAGAGGGTTGCTTTTCTGTCTTTGGATTGTTTCAAGCATATAGGGGGCAGCTCTGAGTTATTTGTCAAATGGGATCCTCTCAAATGAATTCCCACCAAATCCATTAAGGCATCATGCCCATAGTGTGTGCATTCATGTAGGTTCATCATAAGGGGCTGAACCAAGGCTTTGGGTAGAAGAATGAGTCCATGATAATTCTATCTCCACTTAGCTGTGTCATCCCAAGTATCAATGCCCCGATCTTTAGCTCTTTGTTCATCCTCATTAGTGTAGTGGGGTTTATATTGATCTAAATCTAACCAGGGTATCAAGGTCCCAAGGAACAGATCATCTTTAGCAGTCTACTTTTTGGGTGACCAGGACAGTGCATGATGGCCACCTGCTTGGGCTCAGCCACACCTGTATCAGGGCCATTATTTTAGGGGCATGCTTAATATCCTTATTTCCTGCCATCAGGATCCCCCTTTCCTTCCAAGTGACACCATGAGCATGCACAACCATAACAGTTACCTTTTTTCCTCTGGATAACTGGAAAAGATCCCAATCTGGTTCTGACATCAGCTGATCTGCCACCAACAGTGGGATGTCTCCCAGCATGAGTATCCCTGCCAGTCCTAAGAACTCATGCGGTTGTCCGCAGTTTACCTTGCTAATTTGGAATCCCAAATAAGTAACATGCTGTTTGCAAATCTGTGCATTTTGGGGTGATACTCTATAACAGAATCCCTTGGTCCACTTGCAGGTTCTGCAAGTCCCTTTCTAAGCTCTCACTAAACAGGGAAGGAGAGTTTTTAACCCCCTGAGGCAACATGGTCCAGAAATACTGTGAGGTCATCCAAGTCTCAGGATCATGCTGTTCAAATGCGACTGAGTACCATTTATAGTCACTTGTACAATATCATTAATGGCATGTGGATCTTACATGAATCTATGCTCATTGGTCTGGGGAATTTAAATTCTTTCTGCACGTCCTGGGGTCTGTCAACCCATATGGCCTTACTTTTTGGTAAACCTCGGGAGGAATAGAACTTGCTCATTCTTGCAACTAATGATGGGAAAGTCTGCTGAGGCCCAAACTTCAGAATGAACTGCTCCACAGTGGCAGCCTCCTGTGTGCTTCCCAAGGCTCTGGTATTCAGAGCCAGCAGGAGCTTGGTGGCACCCTCGCAACAGCTCTGGCTGCTTGCCCAGGTCCAGCATAGCCACTGAGAACATCAGGGTCGCCAGAATCTACGACAGATCAGCACCAACTCTGGTAGCGACTCCCCTGGGCCCAGCTACTGGGCCCACTGCGATGAGTTCCTCAGCCACCACTTCACCTACAGCTGCCTCGCCGCTGCCCTGCCCCCGTGCCCTGCCTGGCTCACGGAGCACCATACATGGTGGCTGGTGCCAGGGGGTCGAGGCAGCAGCCATGGGGGCCCCAGACCACTTCTGCCCACTCAGCTTGGCAGCGGTGGCACTCCTGTGTCAATTAAAAAGTCCACTAATCGAGTCCCCACTGCCAATTGGAACCAGGACTCCAGTGGAGATATGTGGATTTGAGCCACTAGTGAGGCATAGAGCCCTGGGCCCCCTCCTTTATCACCTGAGTCCTGGACTCTCCGTTCTTCTCTAGTGTTATATATTTTAAAGGTGATGTTAACAATCTGCGAGGGAGTCATGCCAATTGCCCCTTCCACACGCTGTAGTTTCCTCCGTATAACTGGAGCACTCTGTCCTATAAAATTCATAGTAACCACACATGTATTTTAAGGGGCCTCTGGATCCACATCTGTATATTTCCAATATGCCTGATAGATGCATTCCCCAAAATTCAGACGGCTTTTCATTTGCTTTCTGTGAAGCCCCCTGTCGGGTATTGCCATACTGGAAATTGCCCTGCCGCAGCTACGGATGCCCTCTGGCAAAATTGAGTTCCCTGCCAGGTCTTGAAAGGAGAGACCATTCCCATTCCCGAGTCATAGCTCAGTGGGCATGTGACTGAAGAGTTAGTTCCAGTTTCACTCACTCTGGCCCCTCTCACAATGTCAAGATGGCGGCAGCAATGGCGAATGGCGGCAGTTGCCCCAGGCCTCACTCTGCATGGGGCAACTTCCCTGGCCAGCCTTGGGGGCTCCAGTGAGAGAGGGGAGCCATGGCAGACAGGACAGCAGGGCCCCAGCAGCACAAGCTCAAGCACAACCAGGCCCATGGCACCTTCCCCGCCAGGTGTGGAGCTGGTGGCAGGGGAGTGGGTTCTACGAGGTTTGGATTGAAAGGGCTCATGAAATCCAACCTGGTTAATTCCTCCCCAGTTTATCACCTGGGATCTGACTATCCTTACCATTAATGTTGTCCCAGGCCTTTCAGCCTGTTTATAATTCAATTGCATGAAAGATTGTATATATGGGATATTGTCCCATTTATCTGACCTTTGACAAAATAATTCCAGTTGTAAGATAGTATAATAATTTAAGGTTCCGTTCAATGGCCACTTCTCACACTCCTCCATGCACATTGGCTAAGCAGTATTACAATAACACCATTCTCTTTTTACACATAGACTTACAGCTATAAGTTGACCATACAGCCAAGATTCTCCCCAGGGGGGTTTCAGATGGATTAAAAAAGGAGCCTCTCATGTTGAAACAAAACTCACAGCAACAACAAACACAAGCTGACAGGTAGACGATATAGGGAATTCACAATGCAAACAATCTCAAATGCCAAGGCCTTACCAAAAAAATGGGAACCGTACAAAGGAGAACCAAATTCTCCTAATATGAGAACTGGCTTATCCTAATCCAAAAGGGAATGGATTCCCTGGGTTCCCTAGTTCTGCTCAACCGTGACTTCCAGCCCCACGGTGCCTACAAATGCCCTACCACAGGGCTGGAAAGTTCACAGCCTTCCCCAAATGGGTGGAATCAGAGGTCTCAGCATGCACACTGGGGAACTTACCAAAAGGGCCAAGGTGTGACTCTTCCCAAATCCATTTCCTTTTCCTCAACAAGGTTCAGGTTGTGAGGAGTTGCATCTAACTTGGGGAGGGAGAGACGGGAGTTCCCTGGAGCTAAACAGGCTCCAGCAGCTGCTGGGGTGGGTGGTCCTTCCTACTGGTGAAGACCCTGGCTTGACCCAGGGCTGCTCCCCACCTCTTCCAGCTGCAGCAGCAGTCGCAGGCTGCCACTCTACTGGAGTGCCGATAGGCCTACCTGGGGATACCAGATTCTGTTACCAAAAGTTTGATGCTTGTCCCTGAGGCCGAACAGAGAATGAGGACAAGAGGTTTGAGAAAAAGGAAAGAGAAGTTTATTATTAATAATAATTTGCAAGCAAAGGAGGAAGATGGCAGACTCTTGTCTTAAAGAACCACCACCACACACCCCTCCCCCCTTTAAGCAGAAATACAGAGCTTTTCAAGGGGGTTTTCAGCTTCAGGCTATTGCTGTTTAACTGTGGTTGGTGGTCCAGATCGACTTTATATCCAGTGAAGATGATCCCATGACCTTTGCCCGGATAATTCTGTTGACCCATCTGTGGTTTAAGATACTAGAAAACAAAGAACAGGAAACACTTCTCTGCCCCTGTGATTACTGGCCTCTGGCAGGAATGCAGGTTTTAATGCCTAAAAAGAGTGGGGGATGGGGGACAAAGAGGCAACTTATAATATGTTTTGCCCTTTTTCAGACCTTTACCTCTGTCACACCACAATTTTGGGGAGTCATGTTAGCCATGGTAACTTCAATTACTATATATATATTATGTATACATATAAAATGTTTCCTATGTGTGCCAGGCACCATGCCGTTACATTTTTTTGTAAATTATCTGATTTATTTCTCAAAACAACCCTATGAAGCTGGGCACAGTGGCTCATGCCTGTAATCCTAGCACTCTGGGAGGCCGAGGCAGGACAATTGCTTGAGCTCGGGAGTTTGAGGCCAGCCTGAGCAAGAACAAGACTACATCCCTACTAAAATCAGAAAAATTAGCCAGGCATCTGGCATGTGCTTGTGTCCCAGCTATTTGAGAGGCTGAGCCAGGAGGATTGCTTGAGCCCAGGAGTTTGAGGTTACTGTGAGCTATGATGATGCCACGGCACTCTAGCCCAGGCAACACAGTGAGACTCCGTCTCAAAAAGAAAAGACAACCCTATGATATCTTGTTTTTATCTCTATTCTATAGATAAGGAGACTGAAGATAGAAAGTTAAATAACTTGCCCATGGCCTACTGGCTAGTAAGAGCAAAGATAAGATTTCAGTTCCAGTTCTCTGACTTCAGGGCCAGATTTTGTTTTGTCTCCATCTGTATAGGTAATTTGTACAGGTTGTTTACAGTGGCATTGATTTAACTGAAGAAGACTTTTTTTTTTCAGTTTTATCTAAGAATACATTGTAGTATTTGGAGTATCTTACACAACTCACTGAAGAAATGGGCCACTGTACTAAGTATGTGAAATGAAGAAAGGAGCAGACAGAATATTAAAAATTTATAAAAGCTGCTGTCTTTGACATATTATAATTACTGTTTTTTTTGTGCATTGTACTTAATAGTCCCCATCCACAGTGCCCTAAAAACTACCGGTACTAGTTCATAGGCAGTACGTAAGAATGCCATTTTTTGCTTATATTGGTGGTCCCCACCTTACCATGGTTCAACTTGTGATTTTTTGACTTTATGATGGTGTGAAAGAAATACACATTCAGTAGAAACTATACTTTATATTTTGAATTTAGATCATTTCCTGGGCTAGCAGTATGCAGTATGATTCTCTGTCACGATGCCAGGCAGTAACAGAACCACAGCTCTTGGTCAGCCACGTGCTCATGAGTGTAGACAACCGTACTCTGCAGTGTATTAATTACATTTTTGATGTAGCAATATTTTCCACTTACAATGGGTTTATCAGGCCATAACTTCTTTGTAAGTTGAGGAGCATCTGTATTGGCAAATGGGAAAATAGAATATTCAAATGACCAGAAAAATTTGATCACTTGTAATCTTAATGTATCATTTTCATTATAAAACAGAATTTTATTAAATTGTGTGAATCATTGTTTCATGTCCTTGATTTCCTTTGCTTGTATAAAGCCTAATGAGGAATTTTAGATATCAATGCAAAGGCTGCCTATACTTTTGGTAGAGCTCGCCAAAGAAAAGGAGGAAAGGATTGCATGGCTGTTCTGAGACCCCAAGTAAACAATTGGGCTTTCGGCACTCTTTGTCTTGGGAAATGTGGCTTATTTATGCCAGTTTCTGTATTCAACTCTCACAGCAGGTTTCTCATAATTTTGAAACTATTGGACAGAACAAAAAGAAAGTGCCCTTTCTGGGACT
Source organism: Cheirogaleus major (assembly GCA_963574435.1). Taxonomy (NCBI): domain Eukaryota; kingdom Metazoa; phylum Chordata; class Mammalia; order Primates; family Cheirogaleidae; genus Cheirogaleus; species Cheirogaleus major. The sequence continues at coordinate 13,875 of CAUYPO010054234.1, read as the reverse complement.
GGTTGGGTGATAGTGTGGATTTCTTGGCTGGACTAGAGGAAAATATGGAAATTAGTGACCTATTTGAAAAGCTGTGTCAAACATTTGCTTCATGCTAGTATCAATCTTCAAGCTATTATTTCAAGCTGATAAGCATTTTTTATGACTTAAAATACAGCTTTGAGAGGGGCATTCCAGCAGCACCCTCAGGAGCGCACCCTACCGGAGTGGGAAGTGTAGACGCCCATTAGAACTGTGAATTCTGTCCGGCCATCCTGCCGCGGCTGCTTATGTAACAGATAACCTGCGGAGACGCGGAACTTGGAACCATTACAAGGCTAATATTTTCACAAGGAAGACTGTTATTGAACAGTTTTTTAATGGATTCAGCACATGCAAGTTTTTCTACATCAAGCAGGCACTTGAATATGTTCTGGTTTTGTTTCTTCAGTAAATAACTCTGGAAATCACAGTACAGAGGAAAATTCCTCTCTTGGTTTATTTTAGTTGCCCTCTGCCCTTCATATAGATTCTTAAAGAATGGGTTCTATTTGCTCCCAATTTGTGTTCTTTTTCTTGTAAAAATTACCTTAAAGACTCCAGTACCACGGGGTAGCCAGCAGTTTTTAGTGGTCTCCTGAAGTGATAGATCTTTAGGTGATAAGAATCGATTTTCTTCATCTTGACACATGAAGTCTCAGAGGGGGCAATTATTTCATTGCCTGATTGTGCCGAGCAGGACTAGCCACAGGAAGTGTGAAGGTAGAAGCCTCAGAGAGACCCCAGGATCACGTGCGGGTGTCCTTGGCTAGGCCTGCTCTGCTGTCCCTTGAGAAAGACATTGCTGGCAAAACAACTGAGACAGAATTATCTCAATCCAAAGCTACGGCTTGTGTAACTTGGGCTGTTCTGTTCAAGCATGAAGGCTCAGCTTGTCTCTCCCAGGCTCTCGCCGCAAATCCCGGCCCTCAGCTGCTCTGGGGCTTCAGGCTGTCTTGCACTGGTCATTGGTCCAGTGGGCTTCAACATCAAACATCAGATCTACGATTACTTTTGTTTCTGAATCATTCGCATGACTTTGGTCAAGAGATTCTTTTGCAAAAGCAACTTGCATCATGGCATTGAGCATTTCCTAAGAGCACCTTTGCCTACATTCTGTTTATTCTACATTTTAAATGTTTACCCTCACCTGAATATTTTTAAAGAACACTTTTTGAAAAGTGAAAAGGCTCGTCAGCAATTCCTAAGAATGGTCATGAGCAGTGATAGGCACGCTGGTGGGGGCGGTGCTTCCACAGGCTGTGCTGTTGTTGATACTTTCCCCCAATTTACTTTAAAAAGGAGAAATATTCCCTTGACTGTATTGTTTCACTGTCATGGGACAGAAATAATTGAACAGTGCTAAAAGTGCTGTGATTGTGGATAAAAGCAAAATAGAAAAACCTTTGATTAGTATGAGCATCCATCTGTTCTCCAAGTACTGGTCTTGAAAAGGTGTAACTGACACAGAGCTTCACAAACCCACAGATGGACAGGCAGTTAATTGTGACTTCTTTGACGGCACGAAGGGAGCACGTCCTTTACAGAGTCAGCTGTCGTAGGAGAATGAGCACTTGTGGATATGAAGAACATCAGTTCCTAAGTCAAGCTGTCTTGGTTTTAATTCTAACCCTACAATTTACTAGCTCATTGGCTTTGCATACTTTTATTTTAAAAAAGAAACAGAAAGAAAAGAAAAGGTCTCCCTGGACCTCAGTTTCTTTATCTGTAAAATGGGCATAATAGAACCCTCCCCACAGCGTTATTCTGAGGACTAAATGAGAAAAGCCACATTGCCCAGCACTTGGCAGTCACTAGATAAATGTTGGCTATTATGACTATTGGATCTCTTCCAATTTATTGTTTTTATTGCTATCAGTATTATTCAGCTTACTTGTTTTATCATAAGTAAAATATAACAGAAATTTTCCAAAGAATTGTTTAGGTCATAACTTATTTAATCAATTCCTAGATATAATTTTTTAAAACATTTTACCATCTCTGGATTCTACATGTTGTCTTATAATAAATGACATGATAAAATTATTGTTGGCCATTTGTTTTTAACATTTTAACTTCTAAAAACCTGGAATGAATCTTGTAATTGATGGCATATTAGACTTGATAATCTATGATCACAAAAAAAGCTGACTGCTTTAGAACTTATGATGATACCACAAGCTATAGAGATTTTATTGACACCAGCAATAAACCTGTGACATACTTTTCAATTACATTTTTATTAGTCTTTATCTAGCCAATCTCATAGGTTACATGAATTAATTGCCTCTTCAAACAACTTTCATTGCCCTTAGGAACACATAAAATACAACATTAAAACAGGTTACAGAAACAGCAGAAAATCCCTAGAAGAGGAAATGTACGTGAGGGAAGTTTTGAGTCAGTAGATGAAAGTTGGATAGTTGGATGTGTGGGTGATGGATGAAATGTAAGTTGGAGAGGCGCCTGTGAAACAGATAACACAGAAGGCTGCGTACAGTTGCAACTGCATTCGATACTCTCTGAAAGCAGCACTTACGGGAAATTAAGATCTGAAGTTACTTTCTTCCTTTAACATCTTCTTCCTGTAGGCACAGAGAGAGAGAGAGAGAGGGAGGGAATGGGAGAGAGTGAGCACTCGCTAAAGGGCTAAGGGGAGGTGCAATTTGCATTAGTAAGTGCCTTCTTAGTGGGAGAAAATAGCCATATTTATTTTGTCCTCCTTATGAGATAGTTGTCAAATATATTACTGTTTGAATTAATAGGACTGTGCGTCTCCACAGGCATGTTCTCTAAAATCATAGCAGAATTTCTCAGAAAGTGCATGTTAAATAGGCTTTTACCAAAACCAGGGGTTTTAGCCATCTCCATACTCATCTCAGAAATCCTAAATGTTGGTGGTTAGAAGCCCAGGTGTACAGCCAGCCAGTCACTGTTGGTAGTACTTCTCTGCACAGTATGACGGGAGATTTGTGTTTCCATGTCATATTTCAGGGGGAAAGGCCAGTTTCATATCATCTTATTTTAAATTCTTACTCTTAAATTGTCCTGCAGAGAATACAAAACTGGATTTGAGGTGTTGGGCAAAACCTGTCTTGTTCTGAATAATCAAATAATGACTCTTCTTCATGTAAGTCTTGCATTTTGAATTGGGTAGAGTCTCTAATTGCAAGGAAGAAGAGTTATCCATGCCATCAGAAAAGAAAGCAGGTTATTGTAATCACACAGATTGAGCCTGACTGGGAGAGCCGTCAGGAACGAAGGCAGCTCTTGCCTCACACAGGCCTTGTGGGACTTGTTTTCCCATATTATCAAGCCCCTGCAAAGTCCAAGGCCCTAACTTCTCCCCCAGATTTCTACAATGGGAAAATTCCTAGTCTTACGAAATGCAGTAATCCATGGCCTAAAACCCCATTACTAAAATCAAAACACTGTGATCTTAGTAAAGTACATTTTTTGCGCATGTGGAATAGATATTCCCACCATAATATTTAATTTGGTCTGAAATATATGGAAATACACCCGACAAGAAGGTACCTATAAACCATTTTGAAATATCTTAAACTCCTCTGAGCTTTCCTTACTAAAGAAAGAAACTGCTAGAATATCACAGACTACAGCAGGTCCTTGAGTAATGTCATTTTGTTCAATGTTGTTTTGTTACAACGTTGATGAGAAAGGAAAAAAAAATGATTCTTGGCTGGAATCTGTCTGTGTGGAGTTGGCACATTCTCCCCATGGCTGTCTGGGTTTTCTCCGGGTACTCAGTTTCCTCCCACATCCCAAAGATGTACGTGTTAGGTGAACAGGCATGTCCACATGGTCCCAGTGTGAGTGAGTGGGGTGTGTCTATGAGTGTGCCCGCGATGGGGTGTCCTCCTGTCAGGGCGGCTTCTGCCCTTGCGCCCTGAGCTGCTGGGAAGGGTTCTGACCGCCACTATCCTAAACTGGAATAATTGGGTAAATTATTATCTTACTTATTTTTATTAATCTTTCTTAAATGTATATGTAGCTGACATTTCAGTGTTTCATGTTAAAAGTGTTTGGTCTTTATTTAGATATTTAATGATGTTTATTTTGTGACCAGAAATATGCCATAGGAACTTAACTCTTGTTTATATCAATGAACCTTTGGTAAAATTGATTTTGTTATACATCATTTTGCTTAAAGTCACAGTTTCCAAGAACCTGTCAATGGCATTAAGTGGCACTTACTGTATACCATTGTCCTCTCCCTCGGTTTTCTGATTTATAAAATAGGCTGTTTACATTGGATGGTTCCCTAAAATCTCTCCCCTCCACAGTTTTAAGAGGCCATGATTTAATATATTGGAGCAAACCAAGTCACCATAAGCTTGGGAATGATCCACTGAAGAAGATTTGTTCCCCGTATGGTAGGGCCATCTTTTTCACTGGTAGAAGCACAACAACCTGCCCCGGTGCAGTTTCCGTATGTCTTAGGCATTAACCTCAAACTGGTTGGTTATATCTTTTATCCTGAGATAGTTGCACTCATCCAGATTTTTAAAGAGTTAGGATCATGGAGGCTGGATGCGCTGGCTCATGCCTGTAATCCCAGAACTTTAGAAGGCCAAAGTAGAAGGATTGCTTGAGCCCAAGAGTTCAAGAACAGCCTGGGCAACATAGCAAGACCTCATCTCTACCAAAAAAAAAAAAAAAAAATCATATGGTACAATCATTTATCTCCAGATAAAAGTAATCCAGTATTTCCCCCCTACCTAATTAGGAAAAACAAAGGAAGAGTTTTACCTCATGCATGTGAAAGTATCACCTGCTCTGATCCAAATGTCAGCATCAATTTTGTCCAGATTTTCCTATGTTGAAGGTTGAGCACATCAGCTTATCCTTATCTAACTTGTAGCTCCCAGCCCTGGCTCCAGGTTCTGTTCCACCTCACTCTCTAGGGACCCTTGAGAGTTTCATTTCCTACAGAGTCTGTCTGCTTTTGCAGCTAACACTCGCCCTGCTTTCCCCGGGTGCATTCTTGGTAGGTTGTAGGCATTGATTACATTTTTCTCTTCTTGCTCTTTAGGGGTCTTACTCCTTGCTTGCTCATTTGGGAAAAGTATGGTGCAAAGGTTCAGTCTGTCCCTGCTGTGTCAGATACCTTTATAAACAGCGCCCTGTTCCCCCGCATAAGAGGTGAAACATTAAAGGAGTTGGCTGTTTTTATCCAACATTCCTTTAGGAGATTAGTTGGCATGTTCGGAAGATGAAGGCAAATTTAATCCAGAAAAGTATAAAAGTTCATGACCAGTCCGAGCAAATAAGTGGAAAAAAAAATCCTTTAAAAGGCTAAGAAAGAAGTTCAAGGCTATTTCAAACACATGATCATCTTTTTAAATGTCAAATTCCACCCACTAAACTTCATGCTGTTGTTTTTACCACCCTCATATTTTTTTAACTTTGTTTAATTCTTCTATTTTAAAATAGTGAAATCCCATCCCCCTGCCTTCTCCAAAAGCCAAGCATAACATGAAAATACCACAAACACTCAGTGGGTAAAATGCAAACGGATTATGACAAAACATACTGACTGTTCTATGTCTTTGCTTTTGAAAAGTTTGTGTTTAGAGCTTTTGGTTCCCTCCCTTTAACATGGAGGAAGATAAAGCTTTACCTTTAAAATGCCACCAACATTTGGTCAGAAAAATCAAGAGGGTCCTGGCATTATTTCAGAGAAATTATCTTAGCAACGTAAGGCATTGCCTCTTCTTGTAAGCCTGTTGATTGCAGGAGGTGTGGGATTGGGAAGGCAATCCCTTATGTTTAATTATAAACTTAAAAGTAGAAGCTAGTTATCTCAATAGTCTAAGTTTTATGATAATATTCTTGAAGCCTACAGGCAGTATAACACAGTAGCAAAAACATTGCTTTCGGAGCCTTGGAATCAAAAGACCTGGATTCCTGTTCCAACTTTGGATCTGGCTAGCTCTGTGTCTTTGAGGAGGCACTCAAACTTTCTTTGAATTTATTTGCCAATCTATAGAATAAGTAAAGCAAGAGCATTTCCAAGGTGACTTTCTGCTCTTAAAATTCACTGTGTGGCCCTCCTTCTTTGATTTCAGTCAAAGATTTGTGGATTTTCAGCTCATACTAAATGGGAATTTTCTCTTGCTATGGGAAGCTTGGCTTTAAGCTTCACAAGTTAGAGTTTTGTTTTCCTCTTGTCTTTATATTTGACTTCTCTCATGATATTCTATTAATTCCAACTGTGTTTGTGTTTATAGGAAAAGATTCTTCTGTGGCTTCTTCAGTTTATGCAAGAGCAGGGCATCTCACTGGATGAAGTGGACCAGGACGGCAACAGTGCCGTTCACGTTGCCTCTCAGCACGGCTACCTTGGGTGCATACAGGTACACGGGCCTGCTACTTTGCAGACAGAATTGAGTGTACCAAGTAATAAAAAAAAAAAGTTGAAATTTTGTTCTCTGGGAGAATGTCTGGATCAAGTCGCCTTTTGTATTGTAGTAGACAATAAGGAATTATATTGATATATTTGTATTTCTCGAAAGCCACACAAATGTACGTCTATATAGCCCTAAGAGTTTCTCCTTGAGGGTCACAGAGTGTTGAGAGGGACTTTTCCTGCTCCCTGAACACTACTCTAAAGACCCAGTGCCGAGGACAGTAGACATTAAATACCCCCGTGTTCTCAAGACGCCAGGGAAACCGCAGCCCCGCCGGCGTCCTCAGCCTGTCAGGCGGCAGACAGTCCAGGCCCATCCGCACATCTCTCCTTCCCAGGTATATGAAAAAAAGGACAGAGTTTTCAGGAATGGATTAGAAGAGTTTTTTCTAGTAGGGAGTGGTAATCTAGAAAAAGAATACTATGGTTTCTCCCTTTTTCTGTAGTAGGACCGAGTTTCTCGATAGTGTTCAAAAAGGCCACGAATTGGCTAGGGCGGCAAGGCCCAGCTGTCGATCCTCTCGGCCCCTGGGCAGGACAGCCAGGGCCTTTGTAGTCCAACCGCCCCACCCAACAGCCTCAAGTAACCTCGTCTTTTTAGCCCAGCGTGTCTTCCAGATAGTGTGGTGTCCAGTGTGTGCATCGACGTAGAAAAGTTGGGAGGAGAGCCACGGGAGAGGGGCGGAGGCTTGTGCTCTGCCCCAAGCAAGCCACAGGGCGCCGCTCCGAGAGCGCGTGGGCTCCTGTGGGAGGACGAGGTGGTGTCCGCCCCCCAGATGCAGGGCTGCCCAGGCAGAGCCACGCCCAGTGCGGCAGAGCCACGCCCAGTGCGGCAGGGCCACGCCCAGGGCGGCCGTCAGAGCAGCACGTGGCCGGAAAGCCCAGTAGGGGGCGCGTCTCCAGAAGAGTCTGGGGTGCGTGTGAACATAAAAAGCAAATAGACCTTTTCCCCTAGAAAACGGCGAAGGCCTCAGCACCAGAGCAGAGAGAGAGGACAGCTGAAGGAAAGGAGCCAGTACAAGAGGCGAGGCAATGTGAGGAGAGGAGAGGCTTTGAATTAGAAATAAAGTTGAAGCTTGGATTTGGCCTGGAATTTTATTTCCAAATATAAATCATAATTACCAGAATCAGACAAATCCATTCTTATCATTGAAAATGACCCATCATCCATGGATTTGATTCCATAGCTGCCTGAGATGCAGGAAAGGGAAATTGACAACATGTGGTTGACGGTCATGTTCAGAGAAAATACTTCTACCTCCGCACGTTCATACAGTTCAAAGTGTGTGTATATAACATGTAACATGTGACACATTTTCCTCCTCCAAGAAAGCTGCACTCTTTGTGGCCTTTCTCTACGTGTTGTTTTCCTATATGGCAAACTCAGTCGCTCATTTATACAACAGGTACTCGCCGAGGTCCTGCTGCGTGCAAGGTAGACTATCTGAAACACAAGACTGGACAGGGAGAGCCAGTTGCTCAGGCCGGCAGAGAGGACTTAGGAAATGCCAGGAGGATATATGAGGAAACTGTACATATGGGAGGCAAGAGATTAATAAAAACAAAAAGCAGAGGCCACAGCAGAAATCTCTCTAGAGTGCCTACTCACATGAAACTACTCTTTGGATAGCTAACTTGATAGGGAATATTTCAAGTATCTGAAAGGTTCCCTATTATTGTTGGCAAAGCATGCACCTTCTAATTTAAGGCACCAAGTTTTAAAAGGAATGATAAGAAATTAAAGAGTACATAAAGGAGAGAAATTTAAATTCTTCACTGAATCTGCTGAAAGATTAAAGAAGTAGCATTATTTTTTTGTGGAGAAATGGTAACTGAATAAACACTGAAAACTACACTTTTCCATTTCACAAAACACTCTAATATTTAATAGTCTTGAAATAAACCTTTTATCAGCTAATAAATGACTGGAATCCAAAGAAAACCAGCTGGTATCACTAATTCTCTTTGAGATTTTAGTTATTTTTCTTTTTATTATGTGAAGAAAGACCGTCTGTCCTTCCAGAGTATTCATCACTCTACTTCACACAAATGAAACTTCTGGCACTAGATGCCATGCATGTGGGAACTTGATAATCACAAAAGAGGGTCTGTCCCCTGGGTGTAAAATTTTAAAAAAAGATAAAAAGAGACTGAGAGTGAGCAAGGGACCCCATGAGACGAGGAGGGGGCTGAGAACGGAAAACAATGGAAAGAAACTGCAGAGGTCAGAGTCCAGGGCAAGGAATAACAGTTCATGTTTTTACTGTGTCTCTTCGAGCACCGCGAGCTCAGTGCTGACACGGTCTCTGTGATACTCCTGTGAGGTAGGTGGCAGTGACTCTATGGCAAATTGACTTTTCATGGGGAGTGATCATAAACAAAAGGGAAATGAAGCTGCGTAGCAGCCTCTGAGTCTAAGGAGTCTAAGAATTTAAATACTACAAATATTGCTTGTAGGGAAAAATGCTACTTACTACCAAAATAAATCTGGAGGTTTGCAATCTCATCATGAGATTGTCGAAGAGTAGAGCAGATTGTGGTGGTTGATTAATATTGACATAACAACTTTTTGTGGAATCTAATGATATCACAGTATAAATACAAAACAAGTGGTTTGGGTTTTTCTTTGAATTATTGATTTCAACCATGCTCTATCAGATCTCTCTCTCCTCTACTAATGATACCTTGGCCAGATTCTATAACTTTCTGCTTGCTTATGACAATTAAAATTTACTCCAAACCAGTTTAAAATGCCAATCTTATTTCTGATTCGAAGCATTCTCCTTCCCAGCCCAGGTTAGACTCTAGGTTCAAAGGACTTGGAATGGGCAGTGAGGCACAATGGCTTTTTACACACTTTTGCTCCTATTGCCCCATCTCTTCTGGGCTGTGGTGTCAGGGATAAAGAGGAGGTATGAAGAGAAAAAGTCTAATGCCTCTTTGCTTAACTGGGAAAGGCATGGCACTTCTCTGACCATTGTCACTGCTCCGTTGGCTGACTGCTGCCCTTTGTGGCAGCCTTCAGGTGCTGTGTGGTGGGAGCCAAGGGCGGGGTGTTCAGAGGGCTCTCTAGAGCCTCACACTGGTACCTGACACAGGAGATCCGGCCCCAGCTTTACCTTCCCCTTCTACAAAGCCCCCCGGCCCGGGGTGCACCCACTGCTGACTGCGACTGGAGAACCCTCTCCTGGTTAGCAGATTGATAACAAGCTCACACCAGACTTCCTTCTGCAAAGTCTGCTCAATCCATGGGCATACTTTGGCCATGGCACGTAGTGGGAGTGGGGGCTGCTTCACAGCCTCTCTGCTCTCTGCCAGTCATTTCTCTTCAGTTCTTTGTACTCCTGATCAGGTAGGCTCAGCCACAGATCAGCAAGTGTCCTTCCAAATCCAGCGCCCAGCGCACGAGCAAATAGGAACAGGTAAAATTCCACTCTCCCTGTCTCACAGGCATCCCCGACTTTGTGAATGATTCCCTTGCAGCCCAACCATCAAAAGGAACAAAACACCTCCCCACAAAGACTGCACTGCGCGTCTCACGGAGAAAGGGACTCTACAGACAGCAGAGCCTCCTCCCCGGGCCAGCGCCCTCCTCCTGTCGGCTGCGGGTGGGACTGGTAGTGGCGGCTTGGTTCTGCTACGTCTTTGTGGGTTCTGAAGGGAGGGAGGTGTCTGATACCACTGCGAAAGGTCACTAGGGGCTCTTTTGTATGTGCTGCTGCTCTACCCCCGCCTCCGACGCCATGGGCTCTGGTAACTCATTTTGGAATAACGGGGAAAGTCCTATTCAACATTCTGTTATAGCCTTTAAAAAATAACGTTTAGAGGGAGGTCCTGATACAATCACGTGTCTCTGCGTTTTCCGACAGACCTTAGTTGAATACGGAGCAAACGTCACCATGCAGAACCATGCCGGGGAAAAGCCCTCCCAGAGCGCCGAGCGGCAGGGTCACACCCTGTGCTCCAGGTACCTGGTGGTGGTGGAGACCTGCATGTCGCTGGCCTCGCAGGTGGTGAAGTTAACCAAGCAGCTGAAGGAGTAAGTGCCTGTTGGTTCCATGAGGACAAAGTCTGACTTGTTATTGTTGTGCTTAGGTTCCAGCCAAGGGCTGGGGGAAGCCGCCTTCATTCCAGTTGTCCAGGAAATTCCCGGCATTCTCGTCCTCTCTTCCTCCACCCCTGTCCTCACAGCCAGGGCTCGTGCTGAAGGTGCCGTCTCTGCGGAGGCGAGATGATATCCAAACAGCAAAGGCAGAGCTCCTGAATCGCGAGTGTAGGCCACGGGGACAGGGAAAGAGAGCCTCCCTCTGTGTCGTATCTCAGGGCCGGATTACATGGCAGGGTGCTGACAGCACACACAGGCATCATCTCCAAACCACTGTCTCTAATATTCTAGGAAATCATAGAGCATGAGAGGGAGAAAGGCTAGAGATGGACCAGTTTCTTAGTTTTCTCAAAAAGAAAAAGGTGCTTGAGAAATTATAGATAAATAATCTGGTGACCATCACTAGCAAATTTATTATAAAAACTAAGCAGACGGCTTTAGGCCTGGAAGCCCCACAGGTTGCACTGGTTTTAGCATGATGAGCTCCATCGGTACTGGGTATGACCTGTCAGCCTCTACATTCTCGCTAGAAGGAAGAGTTTTTCAAGTTGAATATGCCATGAAGGCTGTGGAAAATAGCAGTACAGCCACTGGAATCAGATGTAAAGATGGTGTTGTCCTTAGGGCAGAAAAATTAGTCCTTTCCAAACTTTATGAGAGGATTCCAACAAATGACTTTTTAGTGTTGATTGGCATGTTGGAATGGCAGTAGCAGGTTGGTCAGCAAATGCTCATTCTTTAACAGACGTAGCAAGAGAAGCAGCTTTCAACGTTAGATCGACCTTTGGCTATATTATAACATTCCACTAAAGCATCTCACAGATGGAGTAGCCACGTACATACACGCAGGTACACATTCTACAGTGCTGTTAGGCCTTCTGGCCGCAGTTGCCTGCTAGGGTCTCACAGTGTGAATGACGGTGCCCAACTCGACGGGACTGGCCCATCAGGTGTTTCATACAGTTACTGGGGCTGTGCCGCTGGCCAAGCCAGGCAAGCTGCAAAGACAGGAATAGAAAAACTTCAGGTGAAAGCAGTGGCCTGCTGTGATGTTGTGGAAGAAATGGCAAATAAAACGTAGAGAGCACATGGTGAAGTGAGGGATAAAGCTTTTGAACTGGATCTCAGCTGGGCTGGTGAGTCAACTAAAGGAAGACATGAAACTTTTCCAAAAGATACAAGGAAAGAAGAAAAATATGCTAAGAAATCTTTGAAGGAAGATGAGTCAGATGATGATAATATGTAACCATTTACTCCAGCAGCTATTCTATTTTAATTTGCTGCTGCAGTCCCATGTAACTAATAGCCCTGTGGATTAGACATAGTCACTGACCAATTTTTGTTAAATTTTTGCCTTGTAAAAAAAACAAAGAAAAAATTAAGCAGATGATTCATGAATCCTCAGAATATAAAATAGTGTTCAGTCAGCATGAAGTTATTTAAAACACTATGATTAACTAAAGTCAGTTCTTTCCTTGATAAGATTATTAAACTGTTACACAGCGCATTTCTGGATGTCAGGGAAGTATTCTGGGAGATTGTCATGATATGTTTGGAGATAGAGGGGCCAAATGAGAGTTCATCAAGTAGGTCTCTAGCAAATTGAAGGATTAAGAATCTAACTTCCACCTGAGGGACCAAGGCCAGCCCTTGGCAAACACACCATTTAAATTACAGTTACCAAGTTGGGGAGGATTCCCTGAAAAATTGGAATCAATATTCAAAGTAGTGTTGACTGATTAGGAGAAGGAACCTTAAAAATTAAATTTTAGAGGGAAAATATAAAATCTTACCTTTAGGTTTTATATATGTAAGTTTTATATGTCTGAATACAGCTCATTTGAAAAAAGCCTATGATGGGTAAAAGGCCTTAAGTGATTATAATTCAAGCAACAGTATGATAAGGCCTTGGACCCTCTGTCTGTTCTCTAAGCTTGGGGAAACCTCTATTATCTCTCTTAGAGCTACAAGTCTCTGTGCCCCTCCATCTCTTCCCCCTGCCAATACCTACAATAATCTTTTCAATGAGTTTAGACTTTTACTAGAAAAAATAAATAAAATTTAAAACTTAAAAAATAAGCAGGTTACCACCAAGCATTCTCTGCCCAGTTACACAAAACTTCCCCAGGTAAGATGAACTAGGTGAGCTTAAAGGTCTCAATGTAATTGAAGGAAAAATGCACACAAATTAATAATAAGTTATCTTTCCATAGTGAACATACTTGTGCATATACTTTTATGTACATGTATAGATATTTCTAAAAATAAGTTCCTAGAAAAGGAATTGCTATAATAGAACAAAAGGCATGCATATTTAAAACGTGGATAGATGTTAACTAATATCTTTCCAAAAATTCTGTATCAGTGTCCACTCCTTCTAGTACTGTATGGACATATTCATAAAGAGGGGCTTGAAAATGATCCAATAGAATGTGTTTTCTAAAGATTCATACTCAGAGAAAAGATCACAAAACATTCTCCTCAGTCTCCATAGCATGAAATCTGAAAAGCTTTTAAGAGCTACAATAGCTATTTTCCTGGTGAACTGTTCAAGTTCAGGGTCTTGGCATCTCTCTCTTTTGATGATCCTGCAATAAAGTACATATATATGCTAATAGACAACAGTTCTTCAGTTGTCTCCAAAGCAGAATGCTGTAGACAGTTGTGGTTAGGCCAATGACAAGATAAAACATGAGGCCAGGTGTGGTGGCTCATGCCTGTAATCCTACCATTTTAGGAGACTGAAGCAGGAGGATCACTTGAAGCCAGGAGTTCAAGACCAGCCTGGCAACATAGCAAGACCTTGTCTCTAAAAAATAAATTTAATTTAATTTTTAAGAATTCAAACAGTTTAGAAAGAGTAACATTTTGAAGTGTATCCTTCCAGATTTTTAAATATATTGTTTAATATATATATAAGATAGAGAAAGCATGTTTCCTTAAAACTGATATTACAGATGCTTTTCAATTTACGATGGGATTACGTCCCAGTAAACCCATTGTAAATTTAAAATATCGTAAGTCAAAAATACATTTAATACACCTAACCTACCAAACATCATAGCTTAGCCTAGTCTACCTTAAACATGCTCTGAAAACTTACATGAGCCCACAATTGGGCAAAATCATCTAACACAAAACCTATTTTATAATAGAATGTTGAATAACTCATGTAATTTATTAAATATTGAAAGTGAAATATAAAATGGTTGTACGGGTACTCAAAATACAGTTTCTACTGAATGTGTATCTCTCTCACACCATTGTAAAGCCAAAAAATTGTAAGTTGAACCATGATAAGTCAGGGACTGTATGTATACTA
>CAUYPO010054233.1:0-61055 GCA_963574435.1 Cheirogaleus major | reverse complement strand
CATGACCTTATTTGACCTTAATTGCCTCTTTGAAGGCCTTGTTTCCAAATATAGTCACATTCTGAGGGGGTTAGGAATTAAGCCTGAATTTTGGGGGGACACAATTCAGCCCATAGCGAGGCACAACACTCAAAAAATATTAATGAGACATTTAAAAAAAAATTAAAGAAACCTAAAAAAACTTTGGCACCGTTTTACCCATATTAAATCATTAGAGATGTTATACATAAATACTCCAATAAATATGGCACTTTACCTTGGAAAAGACATGAAGTTTGCTTGTGAGAGTAGGCACAGGAAGGATGGTAGCTTGTGGATTATTTTGAAGTGCTGGAGGGAGTGTTATCTGAAATCAGATGGAAAGTTGTAACACCAGATACCTATGGGTGTGGCTCGTAACTGCTGTGATGAGCTGAGGTAGCTGGGAGATGTTTGAGCTGTGCCATGTATGTGAATGTGCATGTGTGTGTTTGTGTATTCCTACCAACTTGGTTCTGCTGGGTACAGTTTTCTCTATTCACCTAGTGTTTCTTGCAGACAAAAATATGCATAAATAAAATCAAAATTCTCATTTTGTTTAAAGTGTTCTGTAATGTATCAATTACATTTCGACACCAAATTTTCCATTTTCAAAACAAACATTACGGCATAACTGACAGTCGTTCACTAAGATCTGGTCATTGAAATTACCCTAGTCATCTGGTTATCCTGAGATGGCATGGGTTTCTGTGGTCCTTGTTCTTCTTGCCTTTTAAAATTGTCTTTTTATATTTTTGGAGAATATGTTGGGAGATTTGACTTTGCACAGCTGCCATTACTACTGCCATTCAGATTCTTCTCACAGAAGTTCTTATTTTCAAAAAACTTTGGTCAAATAAATGAATTTTGTGAATCACTGTACTTCAAAGCAAAATTTTATAACTCTTCCTTTTCCTCTCTTCTCTTTGTATCTACCTTATTTGTATAATTAATTTCTCCCTCTTTGATCACAGTTTAGGGATTTTTCTACTTTTCCAATCAGTGAGATTTAAAAATCTTCAGCCTAAATTGGCCTAAAGTAATTTTTAAGCAGAGATTGGAATGAAATAAGGCAATACTCACTTTGCATGATTCTGATGTGCACATATGTCAGTTATCATGGTTTATTTAAATGACAACAGTTCCTCAGCAACATGGAACAAATTTCAGCTACCTTAGTATATTAGCTGTAACTGCATTTAGTACAAATTTTGCTTTAGCACAGATAAGGGTGGGAAATTTGCACCCGAACTCCAGGGACTAGTGAAGGCAGGTGATGATGATCATCAGATATTTCATATGGATGAGAAAAGTTGTAAGGCAACTTGGTCAGGAACTAGTGCCACAGAAGATGTGAGATTGAGAGGGCCTGGAAAGGAGTTATCAGAATAACTCTTTTATTAGGCAATGCAAAAGATGACTTTAAAACCTATGCTTATCCGTCAGTCTGAGAATCCTAGAGCATTAAAAAATCATGAAATAGCATCTCAGCCAGTCATTTGGCATGCTAATAAAAGATCATGGGTTATAATAACATTGTTCCAAGACTTGTTTCAGTTGTGTTTTTGACCAGAGGTGGGCAAAATAATTTAACATTTAGAGCACAACTACTACTATTGAATAATACTCCAAGTCACCCCAATTATACTGGGGACTTGAGTAAAAATGTGAAAATTTGTTTTTTACTGCAAACACAAAATGCATTAATCTAGCCATTGAACCAAGGAATTATTTCAACTTTTAATGCATGTTATCTTAGATGTACTTTCAGACAGATTATTGATGCAACAAGTGGGAGATTGTACATTTCTGTAGCTGAATTTTGGAAGAAATATGACATAAAGCATGCATTAGAAAATACTGAAGCATCATAGCAGGACGTAGCAGTGAGTAATGTGCAGTATGGCAGAAACTTTTACTGCACTGTGCAAATAACCTTATGGGATTTGAATCGAACATAGAGTTTTAGAAGAAATACAAGTCATGTGCTGCATAAGGACGTTTTGGTCCATAATAGTCCGCTTATATGACCATGGTCCCATAAGATTATAATACCATATTTTTACTGTAGCTTTTCTATGTTTACATGCACAAATACTTCCCATTGTGTTACAGTTGCCTACAGTGTTTGTAGCCTAGGAGCAATAGGCCATACTATATAGTCTAGGTGTGTATTAGGCTCTACCGTTTAGGTTTGTCTAAGTATACTCTATGATGTTCACTTAACTATGAAATTGCCTAATGACACATTTCTAAGAACTCATCCCCATCATTAAGGGACATATGACTGTAGTTCATATGGAACTACAGTTCACTGGAACTATGTGAATGTTCCACCATTTGAGAGATTCCAGTTATGTAGCTATAAAAACTTAGTGAAGGTAGATTTTTCAGCATAAATGAGGAAGGATGAAGATGTCCCAGAGGAGGTGATGCTATCAAATATCTTCACTTTAAAAGAACTCTTGGAGGTAATTCATGACATTGAAAGGACAAAGGATAAAATTGTTGACAGCTAATCCAAACTTAAAAAGGAGTTTGTAATTTGCTAAGGCATAGAAACGATGCTCTGTATCATAAATTATATAACACAAAGAAGGCAAACTACTATTGATATGTTTTTTACAAAGAAATAACCACTAATTCTCAATGTTTTAAATTACAGTGTACTAAATAAGTATGTTTTACAATTTTTTTCATTTTCTTGTACATTTATATGGCGTTTTTAATGTTTTAATAAAAATTCTCAAGGGTCATGGAAAAATTACACCCTTTTCTCATAATTTTTAAGATCACACTGTACAGCTTTGGCTTGCACATTCATTTTGTGGTGCAGCATTACCATGCAAAGCAAAGACTGCCTTTACACAAAATAAAAGTTCTTTTCCTTTCCTTGCCATGGCTTCCCTTCAGCAACTATTATCAGCTGTTTTATTATCTTTTTCTAGCTATAATCTTATGCTCTTAGTGGCATTTCCTATTAACCATTGCATGTTATCCATTACTCTCTATGGCACCTTGTTCTCCAGCTGCCCCTACTGACATTGCCTCATCTTCCCTGTACTGGTCTGCACACTTGACAGCTGTTTTTTGTGGGAACTTTAGGCTGTCTAACTTAAGAGAAACTACATTACACTCAACTCTGCCCACCCCCTTCCTTCTGTCCTGCAGGGGCCCCTCCTTCCCTTCCAGTAGCATCATCGTCACTTTTCCTTTGTCTAGTTAATCTAGTTTAGTGGTTATGTAGTTTCTAGAGTGTGTGATTTCTAGAGTATGTGGCCTCATCCACAATCCCAAGGTCTTATCAAGGGTTTTGCCTTTTTAAATGTATTCATCTGTCTTTTGTGTTCCAAGAAGCATTATTTTTTCCTGTGTTGAATTTTTGTTCTTTTCTGTAGTGCCTTGGCGAGATGAGATGACTTCAAAGGAAGGAGCCCTTTTACATGAGTGCCTAGCAGTAAAAAGCTTTAAGATATCACAGTGATTTGCATTAGGGACAAAAGAAGGTAAAGCAAGGATGTCAGACTTTTTTCAGTAAACTCGTCAAGGGGACTCTGGAAATATGAAAAAGTGGTAACAGTTAAAAGGGAAGCAGGTAGACCCATCCCTGTGGCCACAGAGATTAGAAAATAAGCATCTTGGGAGACATGTAGTACTGTGTGTGCTAAGGATTATCCTCACTCTCTGGTCTACGCCACACACTCCCAGCTCGCCCCTGCCCTGGGCTGCAGGAGTTACCATGTCAGTGGAGTGAGGCTAGGAGCTGGAAAATCTTTTCTTTCACCATCAAAATAGAGGCCCAGAGCCTATAGCTGCAGGGGCTAGTAAGAGCAGAACAACAGATCTTCCAGTAAAAAACTCATCATTTAATAGGGAGGATGCAGAAAACTTTATTTAGGTAAACTGTGAGGTTAACAAGCTTCTGTAATCTGGTTTGGGGGCCCAAGCAAATAAATAATGTGAGCATTAAACAGCTATGTTACAAATGAACTTTTGGAGCATAACCCTAGTGTAAATTAGGGTCTGTCTCTATTTCTTTTATTATTTTTCATTTTGGTGGTTTGACTTCACCTAACTTATGTCAAATGACCTTTTTCATTTTGGTCATTGCAAACTACTTTGGAAGTACCCTTTGTCTTGATTGTGCTATTGTTTGTGGTTGGTGCTCAGAAATTGTTAAAATTAATTTAGATGTTTTCAATTTTGTGGAGAGATGGTGGGCATTTTCTAGGTCATAATACAAAAGTGATTTGCGATCTAAGTATTGGGTGCCTTATAATTTTATAACATAATTATAGATAGAATTGAATCATCAAATAAGGTGGCAAGATTAGTGGGAGTGGCTTGCTTTAATGTTTGAGGTTATATTAATTTTAGATAAAATGAAATTAGTGTTCCTATGGACAATTGAGCCCAGTCCCCAAATTACTCTATTCAGTTGGGATTGACTCAATTTAACAAAATGGTACTCTTAGAGTTTTTGAAGATAATGAGAAAATGGAACTGAAATTAAAATTCTCTCTTATAGTTTGGACAAAATAATTTCTGTGAGCAGCAATTAAGAAGGTCCATGTAAGAGATTCACCTTCTGCTCTAATTTCATTTAGTAAGATTCATGGTCTTAAGTTCCTTATTACTTTACTTGGAAAATGTTATGACTTAATACAGGTCAGTGTTCTTGGCATTGTGTGATTTGATACTTTTTTTTTTTTTTTTAAGTAATAGCACAGAAAGAAGAGACTGGAAGTTGAGACTGGAAAACTCAAAAGGCAAAAAAGATTAGAACTAAGCTAGTGATCCTACCTTTTTTCTTTTTTTTTTAAACTAGGACTATCTTGGGAGGCACTAATCCAGTCTACACTGTTGGAGAAAAACCTTGTGATGTGTACGGCTTTGGAGCCAGCAAGAGAAGTCAGTCCTTTCTTGTGGGTATGGGCCCTGGCCTGGGGTTGGGCTTGTCTGACCCACCTGTTAGGAAGATGCTCCTCAGTGGAGCCAGGTCTCCTGGGTGTTCCTGGGCATTGATTGGCGTCTGGGGACATGGGCACATGTTTTCAAGATGCCAGGCACATTCCATGTGTTCCGTGTGACAGCCTCCAGTATGGTGACATCCACATTCTCATGACTATCATGATTTTTCTTTATGACCAGTAGTATCCTGTAGAAAAGGCATAGTTTAGACATGTAGTAAACCAGAGGTACAAATCACTGTTACTCTGTGCTGTTACAGAGGTAGTAATAACTAACAAACGTTGGACTCATTTAAGCACTGTATTAACAGTCTTCACCTCTAACATACCACAAGCAAACACTCCTGGGCCTGTGCATTTCACATTCTGTTTGTGTCGAAGTCGTATTTACTGGGTAGATGCCCATGGGAATTCAAACCGTAGTTGGGCCAAGTTGATTTGAGGGTAGGTCAGGGAGTAGGTGAGAGAGGGTGGAGAAAGGGGTGAAAGGGCCTCTTGTGGGTTGGAGTGTCAGAGCCACATTCACGTCAGACCTTGGAAGGGCCTCTCTATTAGGGTTTGGTATGTGGAGAATGGAAAGCCGAGTTGGTAAGCTTTCTTCTTTTCCTCCTAAATTCTGCCCTGATAACAACAGAAAAGCATATTTGACCTGCATGGCATTAAAATATTTGAGCATTAAGGGTCAGGTGCTAGGCTTGAGAAGCCATTTAAGCCAGGCTAAATGCCACTTTAGTGGAGATGTAGTGTCTAAACAAACGAGGAATAGGTACACTATTTCTTTTAGCAACTAATGTTTAATTTTTAAAGAACACAGCAGGCCTTTTGAAGGCAGTTTAAGGAATGGGTGTGGAAGGGGGTGTGGGGGAAGGAAATCTCAGCAGAATGCTTTTAGATATTTCCTGTTATATAAATGCTACATACTTCTCATGCCTTCAGACTCACAGCAAATAGGAATGAAGCCTGTTGAGGCTTAAATTTAATTACTGTTACAAGGAATATAGAAACTGTATAGGTAATGAAAGAACCTTAAAAACTGGCACCAAGTACAACTTTAAATTTTTCTTCCAAATCCTGTATTGTGGCATTTGAATGGGGAATGATGAAATACACTTGGACAAAAAAATGAGCGTTTGATTTTTAAAAACATGCTTTTGTTTAATTCATGAGACTTTCTGTTTTAGTAAAAGAGTCCATCTCCAGGTGGACTTTCCAGATTATAAAGTGCCTCATGTATAGTGTCCCCAAAATAACTTGATACATTTATGTAGCAATATTTTAATGTGTGCTTGTGATGGATAGTGCTATGCTGGTATTATGAAACTTTTAGCATCTACATGTAATTTAGTAAATTAGGATTTTGTGTTAGTAATGAGGACTTTAAAATTAAAACTATTTCTAAGTTTGTAGTATATTAAATTTTTTTTTCTATCATTTATGTCCTCTCCACCCCCAGACACAGCCAGGTTTATCTATACTAATGGCTGAAAGAAGCGGCTAATGAAAGTTTGGTTTTTTTTCTTCCTTGTTTTCAGGAAAGAGACAGAAGTAGGTGAGGCATTTGGGCCAATTGTCTGTGGCATTCAGGGATGAGAATAGCCATCGGATTTGTAAATATTTTCTTTTTATAAATGCCGTGTCTGTCAAATTCATTGCAGTGTTCTTGTGTGGACTAAGAGAGTCCTGGCAGCAGAATGTCTAGATTCAGGAACTGGCTCTGTCAGTTGGCAGCTCATTCTGGACAATGTTCCTCATTTCTATGAATCACAGTATTTTGTAAAATGGAGCCTCATTATATTTACCTCACAGGATTTTGTCACATTAAGGAATTGGAGTACATGAATGAAGTAGGCCTGAATCAGTGAATATTTGAAGCATGCTTCAGCAGGGCTGTGGGAATTCCTATTTCAGTTGGTGCACAATCTTTAGTCATTTACTTACTGATTTTTAAAATTAATTCAACCAATATTCGTTGAGAATGTATGATGTGTGTTATTCTTTGTACTCTGGAGGATACAAAGATCAATGATTACAGATCTAGACCTCCAGGTGTCTGGAACGTATAAATAGAAAGTAGTCAATATCTTAAGAAACATAGAGATAAAATACTTTAGGATCCAGGGTAGTCAAAACCTTATTGAATAAAAAGTAATCTTTCTATTCTCTGTCCTGAGATCTAAAGCTCTCCTAAGGTAGAAAAATGCTTTTTATGAAGTATCGTCCACAAATTGGAATCCCAGAGTTCTGCACATCTTGTATCAGAGCCTAGACATGTAATTGTTACCAAGGCACCGAGAGGTTGGGCGATGTGATTTCTGTCCCAGCCTAGGTGACATCATGTGTGAATTTGTCAGATGTACCGTGGAAGTTTCACATCAGGACAAACCATCATGGTTTGCGAACAGTAAAACATTACTGAAGGAGATAGATCTTTAATGTGGCCAAGGAGTGTGATTCTTCTTTGTGTGCACTGTGATGTTGATTTTACAAAGGCATGTACCGATTTGAGAGAATGTAATTTTATATACTGGAGTTAGATATACCTAAGAAATTATTCATTGGATATTTATCAAGAACTTACTGTATGCTAGGCATTTTGGGGAGTACAATACTGAATCATTTTATTACTCAGACTGGTCGAGGAGAGTAAAGTCTTTTATACACATAGCTCAAATACATGGTAGAAATGATAAGTGAAAGGATATACAAATTTACAGTGTAGTAGAGGTTTAGGGGAGGTACAGGTTATTTCTAGTAGGTGTGCATTTGAGTTGGGATTTGTGTAGAGCGTCATGTGTTCCAGTCTGTTTGGGTTAGCCCCACTTTCCTCCTGGCGTCCTGGTGTCCCATCCAATTAACATCCCCTTACGTGGGCAAAATTGTCCCCCTAGCTTTGAGGATCAGGTAAGATTTGACTTTGTGGAGATACAGAACAGTCAAGGTAAAGATAAATAGCATAAACAAAAAACATGGGCAGTGAAACACTTTGGGTGCTTAGAAAAAACATGTTTGGTTTGTAGTTTTGGGAAGAGGAAAGAGAATCATTGGAGATGAAGTTTGGGAGGCGAGTTGAGGTCAGATTTTTTATTTTTTATTTTTTTAGGGACAAGTTCTCATTCTGTCACCTAGGCTGAAGTGCACTGCTGCGATCATAGCTCACTGCGGTCCTAACAAAATTGTTAGGACCCACTGCTAATTAAAGATCACTTACATTTCTAAGTCAGTGGGGAAAAGTAAGACATGAATTACCACAGTTTTTAGTGAAGTATCACAGAACCTAACAAATCATTAAGTTTTAGAGCATCAATTGACATTGGATTTTTGAATTAAACCCTATGGTTTTATAGATGAAGAAAACTGACAATCAGAGAGATTGTTAAATGTCAAAACTCTCCCAGCAAGTTACTGGCAGAGATGAGGTGAGAACCTAGATACTCTGATTTCTTGTGCAGTGGGTATTCAACTTCATGTTTGGGGACTCTGTGACATAATTTTGGTTGGGTCCCATCATTGTCTCTGTGTCTTGGCTTAGCCGTGATAAAGCAAAGGTATCAAATTTAAGGACATTGAAGCTTATTTTTTAATGTCTAGTGCCTAGAAATTCTATGAAGAAAGCAAACATTAAGGAGGGAGACAAGAGTCATTCCCTTCCTGGGTGCCATTGTCAAAGCACATGCTGGCTGTGATAGAAACTGTTAAGGATAAAAATAAAAAGGACAGCAGACACTACTCTCACATAGTGAAATAGGGCTTAAATTATGGCATGTGTGAAATACAGGAGTTTTTAAAACTGTCTTTAAATATGAAATTTCATATTTTGTGGTATGTAGACAAAGTCTGTATCTGTGTATTTTGAAACATTTGGAAATGGTAAAGTTAACAACATTAATCATTTAAGTATAAACTTACAAATCAGTAGCTTGTGAGAACTTTATTTTATAATTATGCTTTAAGTCATTATTGATGACTTAATGTGATAAATTAAATGTGTTATTATAAAGCTGTTAAGGTTTGAGGAAGGACCAGCAAGTATGATTTATATATTTTTTATACCTTTATAGAAAGTTAACTTAAGTTTTTTTTATTATTATATTTTTGGGTGGCCATCAGAGAGACCCTGTAAAATACAATTTTGGAATGACCATGGTAAACCCAAGCAATGGGGTGAATATCTCTGTGCATACAACCTAAGTTGTTTATATCATACAGTATTTATGTTAAAGGGTGCAAGTAATTTTGGAGATTCAAGACCTGGTATAAAGAAGTGTTAAAGTGCTACAAGTGCTTCCTCTCTTAAACCAGTAAATTACTAAATCTCTAATAATTGTATTATCAAATAAACATATCATATAAAATTATGTTTTTCTTGCACTTTTGAAAACCTGATTCTAGCTTACTTTAATATAAACAATCAGGTAGACATTTAATACCTAAATGGAAAAGTTGCTGTAACATCAATACTTTCTCATGGACGCTAATTTGAGCTTCAAAAGAAAAGCATAATTCAAAGGATTATGCTTTTGAATTACTTAGTTGCTTAGAGAATAGTAGGTTTGTTGGGCAAAATGTAATGCCATAGCAGAAATAATGTTGAGAGGATTTATATTCCAGATGCTTATTAACTTAAAAAGACAAAAACATTAGATTAACAGTTGCTGTGCCCTTGGCCAGAGAATGATTTCCACTGTAGAAAATAGTAGGTCATCCTTGATCCATCATCTGTCGTAAAACATTAGATTCGGGAGGCAGACAGCTAAAGTCACAATAGGGGACCCACTAACCAGGCCAGCCTAACTGTGGCTCAGAGTGTAGAACTAAATTCAACAGCCTTCTGTGAATGTGATCTTCAGACATGTGACAGCAGGTTCAGGGGCTTCCCTGGGCAGACTTCCAGCTGTCAGGTCCTGGAGTTACAGTCACTGGGAAGCCTGTGGGTATGGGAATGAGAACACTGCTGAGGGGATAGCAGGTTTGGGAGCTCGTCAGGTATTGCCAAGGGGTGCTACAGGAGCGGTCAGTTCCAGAAGATGGAGCCTAGGATGTGGAGATGCTCTTTTTGTGACATGATTTTGCATTCCTGTTGATTTTTATACTATTTATTGAGAACATGGTAGAACTAACAGGGAAGAGAAATGGTCATCATATTGTGGAATTTTAAAAGAATAATTTCTTCAAATTAATTTGTCTGCTTTGTAAAATAAAGAAGGTAACCGATGAGAGCTTGCAGTGACAGCCACCATTTCAAATGTCCCCATGTGGAAGCCTTTTCTAATCAACTGCCTCCACTACTTCTGTGTACTGTTAACAGGTTCCTAGCACAAACTGCCTTATGCTATAAACATTTCTGCATATGTCTTATCTTTCCAATTAGACTATAGCCTCTTTGAGAGCAGGGTCAAGGGTTCAAAATTAAAAATATAAGCATTTATGTTGTACTTTAACACTGTACAGAATGCTTTTCATATATGTTATTTGGTATCTCCTAACAGTGTATTGAATGTAACAAAGGTTTCTAAATAACAGCTAGAAGAACAAGGTATAATATTTATATATTTTAAAATTTTAATTAAGATTCCCTAAAACTTAGTTTATGCTAAAAAATTACATTGAAGATATGTTCATATTTTCTACATTATGTGTTTTAATTGAGAGTACTGAAAAATATCCTTTACATAATCTGAGCAAATACAACTTTAAACATTTATGTGAGATTTCTTTAGGGATAAATTTGAAATCAGTAACTAGAGACAATAGGGAAAGTTTTCTGACTTTTAAAATTAAAATTGGAAACGTAATGGCAGATTTTTGTTAATGGGAGATTTTAAAACTTTGTTAATCAAAGTTACATCTGTGAATGATTAACAAACACAAGGCAAAAACAGCAGTCCCCTGACCCACTGCTTTCCCAGAGTTGACCACATTTACAAATTTAACGGTTTCTTCTGGTATTTACCACTGTGTTTTCAAATAACATATTTATTTGATTTTTCCGCTTTAGATTTTGAGAACTGACTTCCCACTATGGACGAGGATTCTGCTCTCTTACTCTGCCTTCCCTGTGAACGCATACCCCGCTCTCCTTATCCTCTTGGTGTATTGTATCACCTTGTAAAGAAGCCAGTAGTCAATGTTTACATTTTTATGACTATGTAAATATTATTCATGGATGACCAATCTAGTGTACTATGATTGCATTTCCTTTTATTTTCTCTATAGTTAATAATTGTCTCTTTTTTCCATTGGCTTACTTCTCTATATTCCTGTCACCTATATGCTACTACAGTTATTAATATAAATCTCCTTTTAATACATTCACACAAACTAGGTATTCTGTTAGTTTGAAACCTCCTGCGCCTTCCATTCTTAGTCTTCAGTTTGGCCCTGTTAATCACTGTAACTGCTGCACATTGTCATCCTAGAATCTCCATTTACTGCCATCTTGCAGATTTCGTTTGTCATTTTCCTGTGTTGGGTTCTCTATTTTCTGGATCCTATGCCTTCCTATTTTCTTGGTTCCTTCTCTCTTTTGGTTGAGTTGTGTTAGAAAAGGAGCATAGGAGTTAGATTTGTTGAGCCTTTGCATCTCAGCAAAAGCCATTATTCTACTCTCATACCTCGTTGATGTTTTAGCCAGGGATATAATTCCAGGTTGGAAATAATTTGCAGTAAAAATCTGACGATATTGCTCTACTTATTTATAGCTTCCAGTGTTGTGTTTGAGAAGTCTGATGCCTTTTTCTTGGGCTTAATTTTTTTTTATTTTTTATTTTTTGTGATCTGGTTCCTCTGAAGCTTTTAGGCTTTTGTGTTTGCCCTCATGTTCCAAAATTTCGCAGTATTGGGCTCTAAGGTAGTTGTTTTTTTAACCATTGTGCTGGGTGGGCCATATATAATCAGGAAATCATGGTCCTTCAGTTCAGAGACATTTCTTGCACTAGTTCTTTGATACTATTTTTCCCCTCATATTTACTTTGTTCTCCCTCTTTAGAACTCACACTAGTCAGATTTTAGACCTCTTAGACTGGTTGTTCATTTTCCTGTCTTTTCCCTTCTGTTTATCTTACTCTTTGGGAAATTTTCTTAACTTCGTCTTTTGGCTTCAATAGATGGGTTCATTTCTGCCATCATATTCATTTCCAGGAGTTTTAAAATTCTTTTCTCTAGATATTTCTATTTTGGTAGTAACTTCTCCTGTTATCTCTCTCTGAAAATGGTAATCAAAATTTTCTCCAATTTCTCCAAAGAAAATTGAAGTTTTCTTCTATTCATTGAATAACCTCATTTTCATTTTTTCTGCTTGTTTTAGTTTCTGCTTTTATATCAGGGTACTAGCGCTCTTAGCTTTTGGGTTAAACGTAACTAATACCAACCATTCTGGTTCTTCGCTCCTTCCAGGCACGTGTAGAAGATTAAGTTCCATGCTTCCATGTGACTTGTTTTGGGCAGTGGATTGTGAAACGAAGCAATATTCATGCCTCCCCTGCCTGGGTGATTGACGCTTGTGTTGAGATGGAGGTGCCATGAGCACTGGAGATGCAGTCGGCAATGCTGCACTGTGGAGGCCTGCTGCTTGGGGAGTCATCCAGAACCACTTTGGACTTGGCTTGAGTGGAAAATAAATGTTTGTTGTGTTTAGCCACTGAGACTTTGGTATTATTTTTTATTGCAGCGTTACCTAGCCTGCCCTGGCCAAGACAGCTATCAGTTATATTTAAGAATGAGACACACAAAGCTCTAAACTAGGGGTGGGGCTAAGTTGCATGGTAGTGGTCTGGCTCACCCTCTCTATGAGGGCACTCCCAGACGTTAATGCCGGCAGATCCTTTTGCTTGGTCTGGTTAGTTTTCCCAGGAAAAACTCCTCCAATCACCAACCTGTCAAATGTAAGCCCAGCTCCTGGGATTCTGCAAACTGAGTAATGGAAAGGGGGCCTGGGCGGCTTGCTGTTCAGTGTGTGCATGCTCCCTTTCCCCCGGGCTGAATAAGGAAGGCCCTTCTCCTTTCAGCCAGTGCCAGCTGCCTGGAAGTCTCCAGTCCCTCTGATTATGTCTCTCTAGAGGACAGACCTCAGTTTCTGCCCAGGTTGGGTAGAGGCAGGCAGGGGGCTGACTGCGTCTTAACAGACCTAGGCCGAATCTTCCATGGTCACACACTCTGAAGTCCTTGGTGCTGGGATTCCTGAGCCACAAAAGGCTTCTGGGCTATGTCTGGCTGACCTGCGTTTTTTAGGTCACTCTGCCATTTGCTTTCCACTGCCCCAAATTTTGTTGGTCTTCTCTACTGATCTACCCTTTGTCCTTTTGTGTTTATGTCTTTTTAAAAACCCCTTTCTACTGTTTTCTAGTGAGAATGTAGGTAAGCACATATATTAAATCTGTAATGTTTACTGGAAGTTCCTTAATAATGGATTTTTTTCCTTCCCAAGTTTTTATTATGAAAATTTTCAAACACATGAAAAAATGAAAACAATAGAATGAACACCATTGTATATATCCTTCACTTAGATCTGACAATTAGCTTTTTGCCATATTTTCTTTATTTCCTCCACCCTTTCAATTTATATATGTGTATGTGTAATATTCTCCAAATATATATGGTATGTATAAGGTAGATATATCTGTATTTTCTCTTTTGCTGTAATATTTGAAGGTAAGTTATAGATATTGTGATTCTTCACTCCTAAATAGTTCAACATACATTTCCCAAGGACAAATATATTATCTTACACTATAATGTCATGGTCATACCTATAGAAATTTAAAAAAAAAATAGAAAGTTATATAATATCATCTAACATCTATTATATTTAAATTACACAGTTTCAAAACTTCTTTTATAACTTTTTTTCCCTTAAAAATTGGGATCCAGTTGAGATAAACATGCTGCAACTAGCAGTTATTTCTCTAGTTTTTCTCTAGAAAAATTCCTCAAAGCTTTTGTTTTTTGCTTTTAATTAATCTTGGACAATATTTGCACCTGTAGAACTGGATAAATCACTAAAGATAAGGCCCTGATAAGGTGATGTTAGTGAAAGCATGTGGGAACAAAATTTTATTTTATAAAGTAATTTTAATGATTTGTTTTTCTAACTCAAGTGCTACTAATCTAAAACTTAGTCAAGCTATGTTTTGCACATTCAGTTTATTAACACTTAAAATGAAGAAGCAGTATTTATTTTCGCTGTGATAAAGAACTATATTTAGAGTTTTCCCAGCCCACCCCACCTCACCTTGCATACTTTGCCAGCATTCAGCCTCATGACTTTTGTTTGCTTCAAATTGAATGTGAGTCTAAGCTCAAAGGGCATGCATTTTTGTTTATGACTAAGGGCTAATCTCTGAAGTTAGTATAGTTATCAGACATTCCTGACATTCCATATGTCTAATTTTTAGTGCTTGGAGGATCTGGTGCTATGCCAGAGGAAAATAGAGGCTAGAGAGCACAAGGAAATACCACCAAAGAAAGTCTCCCTGTAAGTTATAAAAATTCAGTCACATATTTAAATAGCGAAGCAAATGCTGGGTGTGAAATAGCAGCATTTTAGCACCATTCTGCTGCTAAGGAACATTTCTTAGTTTTCTGTTATTTGATTCTTGAAATTCCAACCCTGGAGCTTAAAAAATCTGTGAGTCGTTCATTTTGTGTGTTAGCTGTATTCAGGGCCAGGATGAAGTTTTTCAATTCTGCGGAACAAATACTTGCAGAAGCCTAGTACCCTGAGGGCGACATGGTGTGTGTTGATGGGGATGTCAGTACAGATGGGGGGTGGTCAGCAGAGAGGAGATGCATTGAACACAAGTTGAGTGAGCACCACATGTTGTTCTTGCCCCTAGGAACTACAGTGGTATACAAAACAAGTCATGGGAAGGTAGGAAGGAGGACTATACCAATAAAGAAGATAAACTCAGACATGATATAGCATTAAAGAAATAAACTGTGTGATATGATAGTTAGTGACTGCTTAGACTCGTGTATTAGCTCTGCTGAGGTTATAAGTAAACTGTAAATCTTGGTGACTTCCACAACACGCATCTCCTTGCCCATATTATATCAAGTTAACTAAAGAATAAAATATGCAAAAATGAAAATCATAAATCTCAGGGCTGAGGATTGTGCATGATCTATGAAATCATTTGGTCACTAAAATGTGTTTAGAAAAATTCCAGTTTGTCTTGGTCAAATATACATATATCACAAAAGAGTAAAATTAGGTTCTTATGTTAATAAATTAAATTATAACCTTTGTAAATTTAATAGAAAACAATTTAATACAAAGAAATTGAAGAGGGAAATTGTAGGGCCCTTGGTCAGAAGCTTTAAATGTTTGTTATACTCCTTTGATGTTCAGCTAGGTTTAAGAAAGACTAAATAAGAAGGGTGTTTCCTCTTCTTAATGAAGGCATTATATATAATATATGTGAACAGACATTCTGTAGAAACTGGCTGTAATCAAGACTTGTATCTAAGCTTGAAAAGCCTTAGCTGACGTTACAACAAAAAAACTAGCATCACATTTATGTACGTAGGCATACATTTTTTGCATGTCTCTAAATGGTCATCTTTGAAATGTTAAGCATGCTTTCCAGCATGTGCATTTTCTCTGGCATGAGAAGCTGCAGGTGCACCGAGATTGACTGACTCATTTACCTTCTCAAAGCTTTCTTTGGAAGCAGTCAGACTTGGTTTTAATTGTTCAGTAATCTGGTTAGATGCTTCCATGGTCTTCCCATTCTAGAAGGCCTGCACGAGGAGTTTCTTTCCCACTTTGGGCCCCTGAAAGATCACTGAGAGCCAAATGCTAGATAACTCCATTTGAGTCAATTATTTGGAGATCTCTTAGTGAAAGACCAGGCTCCGCTAACAGCAGCGCTATTACGTTAAGAAATTTGTTCAGTTATATCTGGCAGGAATGCAACATTCATGCGGCCAAACCAACGTAACTTTCTTCGTGAGTTTATCCAGGCAAGATTGACAGAGTTGGGACCTACTGAAACAACACCAAATTTATATTATGAACATTTTAAAATTTATTATGAAATTCATTTGCTTTGTCTCTAAATGAAACAATAGCCATAGACTATAAAAAAGTAAAAATCAGAGAATGGAAGTGAAGCATCAGATACTTCCCCACAGATCATGAAGGCTTAGTTCTTACTAAGAGAATGGATTATGGAGGGACAAGAGTGGAAACATAGCAACCAGTTAGGAGTTAATCCAGGCAGGAGATGCTACTGTGTTTCCCCCAAAATAAGACCTACCCATAAAATAAGCCCTAGCAAGATTTCTAAGCATTTGCGCAATATAAGCCCTACCCCGAAAATAAGATCTAGTGATGGGTGTGGCTACGCAGTGTGTCTGCACAACCCATGCATTTCATTGGAGTAGTAAAGAAGACCAGCAGCCCTTCTCATCTGCCCCATCGTGACAGCTACTATCCCAGAGGTGACCGGAAAGGTGCGGGCAGCCCCACCAACAAGGTCCGCTCCCCCTGTCAGGTCCCGGCCATCCTGCGCGTGCTGCAAGCTGAGGCTTTGAGGGGAAAATAACACATCCCCTGAAAATAAGCCCTAGGGTGTCTTCTTGAGGAAAAATAAATATAAGACCCTGTCTTATTTTCGGGAAAACACGATAGTAGCTTGGACCAGAGAGGCAGTGATGGAGAAGGGAAGTGTGTGGATTGGGGCTGTGTCCTGGAGGTGAGCCTGCAGGACTTTATGGATTGACTGCTGGACGGGAGGCAGAGGCAGGCAGAAAGGAGGACACTGCCCAGATTGTGACTTGAGCCTCTGGCTTGATGATGTGCCATTTTCCACAGTGGGGTCATCTGGGGGAGAAATGGGGTTGGGGGAGGTGTTCACGCAGGGGGAAGTCAAGTTGTTTTACATGCATTACATTTGGTGTAGGTATTAAGCATCCCATGGAATTATCAGGTAGATGCTGTCTCTAGTAAGTCTGGATCTCTAAGTTTAGCTGGAAATCACTCACTCATTGTTTTCTCTAATAAACATCTGTTGAGCACTACATACCATGCTGTGTGCTTGGCATACAGAGATGAAAAAAACCAGTAGGAACTTGGTGATCAAAACAGACAAGTGAACTCAAAAATGTAAACAGTGTGAAATATTTGAATGGGAAAATATTTTCAAAGTTTGTACAATGCCACTGAATAGTGACAGCCTCAGGAACATGATGGCTTCCCTGAGAAGATGATGTTTAAATTAATTTTTCAGTAAATTGAACCTTAGAGGAGAATTGTTAAGTGTGAAACTGAGAAAGGGTCAGGATGGTGGAAAAGTGGAGGGAAAGAAGATGATCTGGAGAGAGGGAACTCCAGTATAAAAGGATGTTTTGCTACCTATACATCAGGCAGACTGGTTTTTCCTTGACCTCTCCTGGGTTCACTTTTTAGTAGATTTTTTAGTAGTTGATGGCGTAGGCATCTGCAATGCAGATGTTCTGCTTCTGAGCTGTGAAGCAGTATAGCATTTCTACCCTTTGCCATCTTGTCCTATGAGTTTCTGGTGTTAATGAGGGTATCTTGTTGGTACTAGCTGTGCTTGCTTTCTTCTGGGATGTTTAGTATTTGTAGAACACCATGCTGGTAACTCATGTCCTGAAACCTGTCCCAGCCCCCCAAGCTTGAAGTCTAATTGAAACTGTCTCAAAAGCTAGTCTGGGATGCAAATGTTCATAGCAACCTCATTCATAATAGCTAGAAGTGGAAACGATACATATATCTATATGCTGGCAAATGAATAAACAAAATGTGGTACATCGCAGGAGTGGAATACTATTCAGCAATAAAAAGGAATGTGTTCTCGATACATGCAGTAATGTTAGATACTTCAGAAACATCATGCTAAATTATAGAAGCCAGACACAAGAAACCACAAATTGTATGATTACATTACATGAAATTCCAGAAAAGACAAATCTATAGAGACAGAAATGTTTCCTGGGGTGGGGGAGGGGTGGAGAGTGACTGCAGATAGCTACGAGGGTGGTAGGAATGTACTAAACTCAGACTCTGTGGTGGTCTTAACTGTATAAACTTACTAAAAGTTACCAATTTGTATACTTATAATGGGAAAATTTTATGGCATAGAGAATTAAACTTCAGTAATGCAGTTAAAAAAAAAATGGGTTTGGGATGATTAGATTTCAGTGTAAGTGATTACTGCCTAGGTCGGGAAGCCTTCCTGTGGTCAGGATGGTAGGAGGATGTAGGTGGTTACTGTGGACCTAGTGCAGGAAAGGAGGCTACAGACATGAGCCCCGGGGCAGCTGGGTGCCTTGCCTCTAAAGATTACTTTCCCTTTAGCAAATAGGGAGTCTTTGGATCTTAAGAAAGAAAAATGGGTGTTTTATCAGGGATTCTAACATTGTGGTAGTAGCATGAGGATTACTTTGTGTTCACCTGAATTCCTACTGATTTCCACTGTCAGAAAGAGCACCTCACTGGTTTAATTGAGTAATTTTCTGATGATGCAACAAGGATGCACAGGCAAAGTTAACTTCTTTCCAAAGCAAACATGTCGATGCCACTGTGGTAGCATTTTCCACTATGAAACCACTTACCACCTGGAGGACAGTCATTGGTTGTAGAAAAACCGCTCGAGGACTAGAACTATACTTAACACATCTCATATATCCCAGTGCATGAAAGAGGCATTCAGTAATTATTTGATGACCTGATGAATGAATGAATGGAATGTTAGTTTGTTGTTGTTGTTTTTCTTCTTATTACTCTCTGCTGGCAGAAATGAAGAGACTAGGGACTGAAGTAGGATTTTTTTCCCCTCTACCAGTTAGAGTTAGTTTTCTCAGCATTCTTACTGTTATCTCCTCTTGTCCCATAAATGTGGGCACATCCCAAAGCCTTGTCTTGTTTATTAATCTCATCCATCATCTGTGGAAGTTTTAGCCCATATTGATACCTCAAACATAGCATATTTTAAATTTAATTATTTCTGATGATTTTGCTTCCCCATGCTGATATCATTATACTCTTTAGAAACTACCAAATCATGGAATTGTAGACTCTCTCTATTACCTCTTCTATGTTCAGTGAGTGCCTTGTTTCAGTAACACCCCCAACTTTTCAGTGTTTCATTGTTCATTGTTCAACATCCAGGGACTGGAAACTCTTTACTTTTACTAGGAACCTTCTCTCCTCCATGGCCCAATAACTAGGCAGCCTCAAGTCCTATTATTTCCTGTGCAGCAGCCCTCACCACTGCCATCATGTGGATTGCTTTTCTGCTCCACAGTTGTGGTCACTTGCTACCCTGGTGGTAGAGTGGAAAAAGGAGGTCTGTTTCAGCCTCTCTCCAGTCCAGCAGCTCCCACACCGTAGCAGGCATCAGAGTCATGTAGAGAGATTGTTAAAGCAAATTGCAGGGCCCCACCCTCTGGGTTTCTGATTTAGTAGTTCTGGGAGAGGAACTGGATAATTTGCATTTCTAACAAGTTACCAGGTAATGCTGATGTTGCTGATTTGGGGACCACACTTTGACAATCACTGCTGTAGTCTGTTTAGCAAATCACTGTTAGATCAAATTAAAATTTATCATAATTATGCTGTTCCCTGATCTAGTCTTCCATTGGCTGGATTATGTTTCCCAAGGTGTAGGCATAGTGGAACAGGCATGCTATATTAAATAACTTTTCATCATACATTTTTTTTTTTCATTACTTTTCTTTCAGTTCTTCTGATTAGATCAAGGAGAAAGTCTGTTTGGTGCTAAAAGTCATTAATATCTTTCTAATACTTACTAATTGCCCCTTCACCAGCAAACAAAGAGAGCAAAGCCACAAGCTCAAAGCCTTGGCCAGCAATTCTGCTAAAATTTTATAGTATGGTTTTGTTTTCACTGTATTTATTTTCAATGGCGTGTATTATTAAAGGACTATAATTTGAAACACTGAGTTAAGGAATAGAACCTAGAAGCCTTGAAATCTTGTACATCTTTTCTTCTAGTAGGTTTCATAGGCAGTTTCATTATTTCACATATAACTCTTGATTTATCTGGAATTAATTTTGGTGTAAGGAAGATATAGCATCTAGCTTTTATGTCCTAACTGGTTATCCTATATGTATGCTAATTAAAAGATTTCTAACTTATTTTGTACTGAGTAAAGTCAGAAAATGCACATCGTATGAGCCTGTATGTTTTCTAAAAATACAGTTGACCCTTGAACAACATAGGTTTGAATAGGATGGGTCCACTTATATGCAGATTTTTTTCAATAAACATATCAGATAATTCTTTGGAGATTAGTCACAATTTGTAAAAACTTGCAGATGAATCATGTATGCTAGAAATACTGAAAAAATTAGGGAAAAGTTAGGTATGACATGAATGGATAAAATATATGTAGATACCAGCCTATTTTATCATTTACTACCATAAAATATATATAAATCTAATATAAAAAATTAAAATTTATCAAAACTTATGCACACAAACCCTTACTTTACGTGGCCACCATGTGCAGTTGAGAAAAATGTTAACAAACATAAAGATGCAGTATTAAATCATGACTGCATAAATTAACTGTAGTACTTACTGTACTATTATAATTTCGTAGTCACCTCCTGTTGCTATTGTGGTGAGTTTAAGTGTTGGAGTATCTGCTTAAAACTCTTTGTGATGCCGATGATCTCTGTGTGAGCAGTTTGTCTCTCCAGTAAATTGCATAATGCAGTAAGTAAAAAGTGATCTCATGATTTATGTGTATTTTTCATTGTGTTTCATGCAATATTGTAAACATTGAATAATACCATGAGACCCATATGAAATGCCACTAGTGATGCTGGAAGTACTCCCAAGAAGTGGAGAAAAGTCATGACATTACAAGAAAAGTTGAATTGCTTGATAGGTACTGTAGATTGAGGTCTGCAGCTGCACGTACTGACATTTCAGGTAAACAATTGATCTGTATGTAAACAGACATTGTAAACTTACGGTATTGATAAATACAGTACGGTACTATAAATGTATTTTCCTTATGATTTTCTTAATCACATTTTCTTTTGTCTACCTTACTTTATTGTAAGAATACAGTATATATCCCAGCTGATTGTGAGGGAGAAAAAAATACAGTATATAATACATATAACATAAAAAAAGTGTTAATCTACTCTTTATCTTACCAGTAAGACTTCCAGTCAACAGTAGGCTATTAGTAGTAGTTAAGTTTTGGGGGAGTCAAATGTTATAATTGGATTTTCAACTGTACAGGGGGTAGCTCCTCTAATCCCCATATTGTTCAAAGGTCAACTGTATATAAATTTATAGATGGACTAAAAAATACCAAAATATTGGAATAGATATCACTCTGTAGGAAATTGAAGGAAAGACTTTAATAATAGTTTATCCTGTTATTTTATATATTCTTCATAAATAAGAATGTATTAACTGTATAAAGTGTGTATTTTTTCAAGGCAGGACTCAAAACAGGATTGATACCAATCCTGTAAAAAGGTACATAATAGTATATATACATGTGTATAAATATTTATTTTAAAAACATAACCTAGAAAGAAACATATTGTTAACTGGGATTATTCCTATGTAATGAGGTTATAGTGATTTTTAAAAATCCACTCAGTTCCTTAAGTTTTGATAAGAAATATAAGTTCATTTTAATCATTTAATTACCCTTTTAAAAAGAGAGGTTGAGTATAATGAGGTTCTGTTCGTTCAGACAGGTGTGCCATGTGCCATTTATTTATTTATTTTTGACTGGAGCACATTCTCCAGAGTAGCTACTCAAGCCTCTTTCAGTCTTAGTCCTTCAACAGTTATTACCCAAAATGAAATTGACTGGCTGTGTATTGTTGAAGTACAGGTTGGGGAATGAGATAGCCTTGGTGGATTTTTGTTTATTTGTTTGGACAATGATCCTTTGAGTTCTCTTCCTCTCTCACACATTTTTACCTTCTTTGCTGGCATAACCACTTAAATTTTCAAACTATTTTTCAAAACCAAATAATCCAATGAGCAAACATTTCTTTGGCCACTTAGGAGAGAAAAGAGGTTGAGGTTAAAGTGTTTGTTTGCCTGCTCTGTTTTCTTTTGTGGACTAAAAATACTTAAAAAAAACCAACAACCTACTGAATTATTGAAACACCTGAAATAAATTGTGACATCTTTGTAACATAGAAACTGTTTTCTATTAAGCTATTCATTATGATATATAATGTAATTATAACAAAAATAAATCACCAGACCAAATATTTTGATGCAATATTAAAAGATTTTCTCCTGTCCTGTTTTCATTGTCAAGGAACATATTTATCAGCTAACACCTCAATATCAGCCTTCATGTTGTATTTGAGTAAATGCATTTACTATTACATCTATATAAATGGAAAATTTTAAAAGAATAAATTACAATCCTTCCATGATATAGTTATTTTTTATTTCTGTCTTCCTTCCTAATCTTCTTCCATTCAATTGACTGAGTGCTGACTACACATGAGGTGGACATTGTGCTAGAGAAACAGAAAAGAACAGGGCAGGGTTGCTGCCTTTGAGAAGCTCATAGTCAAGGGCAGACGCTACTGCAGGATTCATAAAACACTATGCAAGAATAGCATTTCTAGGTTAAATGGAATCAACATTTAAATTTTTTAAAGCAAATACTGCCAAATTGTTTCTTAAAAGGATTGTATCGAGTTACAGAATCACCAGCAATAAATGAAAATAACTTATTTCCTACATCCCCACCAGAACTGAGTTTCATCACTAAGACAAAGCAAAGCAAAACAAAAAGTTGATATCTTAATGGGCTTAAAATTAAGTGTCATTATTTTATTTGGCATTTCTTTTTATTATTAGTGATGTTGAACATTTTCCCATATTTTTATTATTTTGCTTAGTCTTATGAAAATATTTAGTATTTTATTCACTTAGAGTCTTGGCATTGTTGTATACTCATTACTATTTTTACAAAAATTTATTAAAGTGAAATTCACATAACAAATTAACCATTTTAAAATGATCAATTCAATAACATTTAGTATATTCACAATGTTGTGCAACCATCGCCTGTATTTAGTTTCAAAACATTTCCATTAGTATGCATTGAGCAGTTTCTCCCTATTCCCTCCTCTTCTTATTCCCTGGCAACCATCAGTCTGCTTTCTGTTTTTATGAATTTGTGAACTAGATACTTCATACAGTGGAATCAAATGGTATATGACCTTTTGTGCCTGGCTTCTTTGACTTAGCATAATGTTTTGGAGGTTCATCTACATTGTAGCATGTATAAGTACTCTATTCTTTTTTTATTACTGAATAATATTCCATTGTATGTATATACCACAATTTTTTATCCATTCATCTGTTAATGGAAATTTGGGCTGTTTCCACTTTCTGTCTGTTGTGAATAATGCTGCTATGAACATGCACATACATGTACATCTTTGAGTACCTGTTTTGAGTTCTTTTAGAAATAGACCTAGGAGTGGTATTATGCAGTCACATGGTAATTCTGTGATTAGCTTTTTGAGGAACTGCTAAACTGTTTTCCACAGAGGCTACACCATTTTACATTTCCACCAACAATGTACAGGGTTCCCACTTGTCCAGATCCTTGTCAACACTTATTCCTGTTTTTTGTTTGTTTTTTATGATAGCCATCAAAGTGAGTGTGAACTGGTACTTCATTGTGGTTTTGATTTGTATTTCCCTAATGACTGATGATGTTGAGTACTTGTTACTGTTTTGTATGTAAGTGAGAAAATGAAGGAAAAAGAAAACCTTGCTTTTAATGAACTCATTTTGAAATTAATGTCCTTTGAAGAAAAATGTTGGCTTAAAATTAAATGAAGTGGTCTGTTCCAAATCTAAGGACTATTAAGCCGTTAATTCTGTTTAAATATTTCATAATCTTCATCACAGATATTTCTGAAGCACAGTCTTGTGCCTCTAGGTTTGTTTTAAAATTGCTATTGTTTTCCATTTCTTCATCACCTGATTAGACTCAGGCTGTAATTTGTGTCCTTTAAGCAGTGGTTCTCCAGATATAGTTCAGGGATGAGTATCATCAGCATTACCAGGAGAACTTGTTAGAAATGTAAATTCTCAGGCTGGTCCCAGATCCACCAAGTCAGAAGTCTGGGGGTGGCCCCTGCAGTCTGTGCTTTCACAAGCCTTTCAGCTGAGTTGGACTGGATGCACACTTTGAGAAATCTGCTCTAAACCAATATTTTCAGGTGGGTTCTGTGTTGAAGATCCCTCGTGGGAGGTGTAATCAACAACTGTCGGCTTCATTAGCACCGACTTTTTTAGTTTAAATACGCAGACAATATAAACAGTTAAGTTGGAATTATTTTATAACCTCCTGTTTAAGAAATACATGTATAAATCATATAATTTCACTTAGAAATTGCTATTCAGTCTACAAATCATGTAAAAAAGAGGTAAGTATTTTTTAAAACCTACTTTTGATCTTTGTCCAGATATTTAAAGAATTTAAGAATTGTGTGCCCTGGGTATATATTTTCCTTTTATTTGTGATTGGACTTTATTTTTCACTTCTTGAGAGCCTGCATTATGAAGGTTTACAGTGTAAAGGCCTATGCAGCCAAAAATGCAACCACTACTTCCCTGTAGTACAAATATTGACCAGAGAGAGGGGAATGTGTTGCCTGAATACATGCTTATTTGATTACAAATAAGTTTTTTTTTCCTGCACAGTATATTCAAATGGAGATAATTATTCTACTTTACAGAGTTTTATAAGGATTTAACTCACATATTTGTATATATTAGAGCATGTGTGGTACCTGATAAGGACTTAATAAATGTTTTATATTATTGGTATAATTGCTGTATATCAAAATTGACTTCTTAAATAAATAGAATATTGTAAGCTTTGAAGCTTTGGCAAATAATATATCTGGATCCCCAGACCCAACAGCATAAGCCAAGTGCTCTTTCAAAGGCAAATTACCCACAAATACTGCCTTTTAAGAGTGTATTCCTGAAGTCACTGCAGAATTAGGTGTTAGGTGGCAGAAGGGGGATTCTGACAGGGCCTTCCAGAGCCCTCCTGATTTAAAGTCTCTAGGTCAGAATGAGGGGGTGGTTAGGAATAGTTAGGAAGTGAATGTCAAAGAGGAGCCAGGAGGTTGGAGGAAAGGCTTTTGGGGCAGGGAGGGATTGAGTGTATTTATAGGCTGTGGGAGAAGAAATGAACCATGAGAGAAGATAAATTTTGGATAATAACTGCTGGAATGAGACTGCAGAGCAAAGAGGAGCAGGTGGGTAAGGGCAGGACAGGGGCAGGCTTGAGTGGCGGAGCGATGGGGCAGTTGGGTTCTGGGAGAGCAGACATGGGAGACAAGGTAGTTGTGTTCAATATTTGAAAGCTTATCACATGGAGAAGGTATTGAGCTAGTTCTCCTTGGCACCAGGAGACAAAACTCACACCAGTGGGTAAAAACTACAGAAGACCAGACCTAGGACCAGCATAGGGGAGAATTGTCTAAGGAGCCAAGCAGAAATGACACAAACTAAATAAGAAATGACACTGGTTAGACCACCTAGTTATGTTACTCTCCAGCTCTGTGACACTGGAGGAATCATTTGACTCTTGGATCAGCAGTCTCCTTCTTGACCCCATTGCACTGGGTCAAGGGCCTTCCTGGCCAAGCCCTGTTGTGGCACTTTAGTTACCCATTTGGTGTCCTTCCCTGGGCTCCCCAGGGCAAGGACCAGGTCCTTTCCTTGTTATATGCCACCACTGCACATAGGCAGGGTCCAAAACATAGGATTGAATGACCCATGTTTTATGTGTTACATACAGAATTAAATACGTAAAAGATGGAAGTAGGAATACTCCAAAGAATTGTTAGGATTAAATGAGATAACATATGAAACTACCTTGCATAATTCTGGCACATAATAGACAAATAAAGCTGATTTTTTCCCTTTCTTAGAGAATTAGTATTTCATAA
This sequence comes from Cheirogaleus major, assembly GCA_963574435.1. Lineage (NCBI taxonomy): Eukaryota > Metazoa > Chordata > Mammalia > Primates > Cheirogaleidae > Cheirogaleus > Cheirogaleus major. The sequence continues at coordinate 35,099 of CAUYPO010054233.1, read as the reverse complement.
AATGATGTTCAAAATACTGGGTAACTGTTCTAATAATAAGATAAATTGTTAGACACCTAAAAGTGGTCATTGGAAGGAAGAATATGGGGATGAGGATGGATTGAAGCCTCGACATGTTGCCCAGTCTGTTCTCTTGCTTTTAGGTAAAAGTGAGATGATTCTCCCCATTGTGACCTGTTCCAATACCTAATTTTTATTTTCTGGAAATTCTAATATGATTCCTTTCTAAGAATTTAAGCTAGTTTCCTCAAAGACCCAGAACCAATCTTGTTACTGTCCTCTGAAGTGATTTGTGTAATTTCTTTTAAAAGCTATTTTCATACAGGTGTAGTGGTACACACCTGTTGTCCTAGCTACTTGGGAAACTGAGCTGGGAGGATTGCTTGAGTTAGGAGTTTGAGGCCAGCCTGGACAACATAGAGAGAACCCTCATTTCAAAAAAAAAAAAAAAAAGCCATTTTCTTCTTGTTTCCTCTGTTTGCTATTTGCTGTTATTTCTATTCTGTTTTTGGTTCTTTGTGTTGTTATTTTCTTTGTCAAGTGATAGAAACGGATAAAAGTTGTTTTTAAGGAACTAATCAACATCATTATAAATGAAAATTCTTTTAGAACTATAGAAAGATTTTCTAGCATTCTGTTCTCCCTTTAAAATTCAAATCGTGAACCATCGCCTTCTTCCCTGGTCTCTTATAGTGATTCAGTAATGTTCCTGTGGGCAGATTCTGTAGTCATCACAGACAGTTGATAATATGAACTCAGCTTTGAGTAACTTAAACAATGAGAGCAACAGATGCTGCCAAGTAAAAATAGCTGTTAAGACCTTTAACATTTATGCTAAACTATACATTTGGGAGGCTATGAATTATAGCAAGAGTTTTATTAACCTGAAATAGTTTTGTTTGTCAAGTGCATTTTCATTTAGTGCAATTAGTACAAACTCAGTTTTTTCTGGAATTGTGCTTGCACAGACACACAGTATTCACCATGATGTAATTATGAAGAATAAACATATCTCTGTGTGGTGGCATCTCATGTCACAGGACAGGTATCCATGGCTTGACAATAAATACTAAATGACTGTGTCAAAGAATGATACAGTGCCAAGTAGGAGAGGAAATACCATGCAATTTAAATTTATATATAAACTTTGGCAAAGTGCTGCAGTAAATTACCATTTTCTTCACATTAAGCACAGTACACAGGGAGACTTTTTTAACACATTAACTGCCTTGTGAGTTGTATTTAACTCATGTTAGTTTTGAGGCCAGGGCCTCACAAAGTATACATAACTGCAGTTGGTTTGTTAAAATCTTACTTGTTGATATTGTTACAGTTAATATTGACAATTTAATTGCATATAACTCATGCACAAAAACAATAAAAAATAACAAAGTTTTCATTAAGTTAGAAAGGATTGTTTTATTTTTGAAGTTTATATTCTATTTTCATAATAAAACACTGTGGCCCCAAAGAAAAAAATTTTTTTTTCTAGTGTGGCAGTCAATGTGTTAAGCAGAGTAATCTTTGGAATCTAGTATAAAAACTCTTATTAATTTCAGGGGTGGTTTTTTTTTTTTTTGCAAGATATTGCTCCTTTGTGGGGAACCAACAAAAACCAAATTCCTGTCCATTTTTACTTCCTTAACATCAAAGAAAGATTGAACATTTCAGAGATTCCTTGTGCAAAAGCAAGAGGAAGAAATTTAGAAGTTAATTAACATCTTAGTTCACTGTATTCTAACTTATAGTTTTTAATTTTGGAATATATATGTATTTTTGCTTTGTGTTACTTCTTAGTATGTCATAGTAATACTTTTCATTTATCAGGATAGCAGCATAATTGAGTAATTTGGTACCTGAGAATGTTATGTATAGTTTATGATCTGGATAAGAATTCAACTCTAAAATTTTGATATTTATAAATACATGTTTAATAGTTTTACTTATTGATAGACTACAAAGAAAAGATATGTATTTATTTTGATAAAGAAAATAAAGTATTAAATTGATTTTTGAGAGAACACTGCAGAGAAATTTTTATATTAAAATTTTCAGGAATGGAAACTTCTGAATTTTTCACTGAGCTCACAATTACATGTAAACTTATAGATGTAATTCTAGTCTTAGAACAATGATGGTTAATTAATTGCTTATTATCTGATGACAAGTTAATGGGACAAACTGGATTATTTCCAGTTGTAATCAAGTTACCATAACTTGTTATCACAGCACATTCTGAAGCTTTCATAATTTCTTCTAAGAGTCACAAATGTATTCATATCTACTCATACTTAAGCATGTTGAGTTAGTGCCAAGGTAAAACTTGTCTAATATTTCTCTTTTGTCACTTGAATTTGCCATTTTCATATTTCTTTATTCTTCATTTCTTTAGGATGCATGTCCCTTTGAGCCAACATTGATACAGGAGTTAGGGAAAGAGAATCATCGAACAGTACAATAGACAGGGTGCCTGGCACAGGAGCTTTGTCTGGTCGGCTTTATTGAGGTGGTCAAGAGGTCATTCTTATGTACAGCGCACACAAACAAGGCCACCTCCTAGGGCATGGGGATTTTTTGATATGGTATCTGTTTCATTTGTCGAAAGAGAGATCAACTTTCCTGGGTAGCTTATGATATAAAATAGAATTTAAACAAAATTCTAAGAGCACAGTTTTTGTTTTTTTTTTTGACACAGATTGAGTTCACTTTGATTCCATGTTTACAAAGTAAATATGGTAAGTTGCCATATTTGGGCACATTGCTTAACATGTTTGAGATTGATTTCATTCATCTAACGGATATTGAAGCTTACCATTTGTCAGGCATTGTACTGTTTAGTTCTCATTTAAACTTTATAATCTCTTCTCCCACTCCCTTTTAAAAAATAGATTAGGAAACTGGGGTTTTAAAGCTAGTAATTTGCTCTGGGTTGTATAGTGAGTAAGTGGCAGATTAAGGATTTGAGCCCAGATATCTCTGATGCCCAAATTTCAAGCTCTTAACTTCTAAGCCTGTGGTTCTCACACTTTAGTGTGCAGAAGAATTACCTGGAGAGCGTACATTGCTGGGCCCTAGAGTTTCTGGTTGTGCAGTAGGGCCCAAGAATTTCCCAGATGTTGATGCCGCTGGCCCTGGGAACTGTACCTTGAGAATCACAGTTCTGTACTATGTTGCCTGACCTGATTCTTCTGATAAGTAAATGAGAGAGTTCACATGTGCTTATGTTAATAATCACTGACATTTATTGACTACTTAATACATGCCCTAGACACTGTTCCAAGTTAATTCCTTTTTATCCTCATGTTAATCTTAGGAGGTAGTTAAACTGTGGCGAGAGGATGTGGGGGGTGTGATCAACACTTAATAGAGAAGGAAACTGAGGTAGGGAGAGGTGCCCAATAAGTGAATCACAGTGAGTCAGTGGCAGAGCTGGTTTGGAAGGCTGGTGTTCCTGGAGCCTTCTGCAGAGATTTCATGCTATGGGAAAGTTTAGAGAAAAGAAAACACTTCTTTTATCCATAAGTGTTTTGTGTCTTTGAGGGGCTATTGCAGCCTAGGCCTGGGAAGAAAGGATCTCTCTCCTTTTCGTATCATTCTTCCTGCATTCTGAAGGGTAGGTAACACACTTTGTTATTCAGATGAATGGTGTGATTCTGAAAATGACCTATATTTCAGTCGAGCTATAAGATCTTAGATGTTCATTAGCACACATAAAAGGGATTCCAGGAGATTTCATATGAAAGAACCATGCTAGTGGTACCAGTGTATTAAATTAGAACATGATGGTGGTGGCCACCTTACAACAAGGCATTCACTCATCTATAGTGTTAACCTTCCCATGGCTGCTCCAACAGCAAGAAAAATCTCAGAATCAAAATGGAAGAGAGAGAAAAAAAAAATCAATCCATAATTAAGTCTGAAACCTGTACTCTGCTTAAGAAACTATGTGGTTTCCCCATTAGTTTTAAAGAGAAAAGTCCTAAAGAAAAAGTATCTTTTAAGAGAAAGTCGTCTTAGTGTGAAAATAGTCTAAGGAGAAAAAGTGTAAGGCAGTGTCAAAAGGTGCGATCACATTGATATATGAATACTTTGTGTTTGGTTCCATTAAAAATTTTGTTGAGTGACTGTTACGTAAAAGATACTTACAAAAATGAGACATTATTTGTCCTTACAAGGAGAAGTCATAGTAAACCTCACTAAACACATAGTTGAGTGTTTAATTTATCTAAGAGCATCACATCTGAAATTAATGTAGCCTGGTGTGTATCTCAGAGGTACTGATATGATTTTCATGATAACAGTGTTTGAATGGTGGGACAAATTTTTCTTTTTACTGGAATAGCTGTTTCACAGCAGAGCTAGAGCTAGATTCCAGGCCTGCTTTGCTCTCAGCTTGGAGTTCTCCCTGATTTAAGATGGCTTTATTTATTTATTGTATAGATTTATCTCCCAAACTTAAGCTGTGAACTTTCAAAAGGGTATTATGACTTATCCTACTTCTTTGGATATTCAACTGTATATTTTCTCCTTGGTGTTTTGTGTTTGTTTTTGCTTTAAGGTTTCGAATGCAGTAGTGCAAACTCTGGAAACAGTCACGACGACAAAACAAAGCAATGCAACTTAGGCACTTCACTTGCAGTCAGGGCGCTAAATTTTGACGGATGTGGTGTGATGGAAAGAATCACGGTGTATCTATTCTGGTTTGTTATAGGTTAACGAAGCCCTTGTCATTTGCTGATTGTGTTGGGGATGAGCTGCCGTGGGGATGGGAAGCAGGGTTTGACCCCCAGATTGGTGTCTACTACATCGATCACATCAACAGTAAGTTCTCCTTTTTGATGAAAGAAAATATAACAGAAAAATAATCCCCCCAAACCTATAGTCATGCAAAAGGGTAAAATTAGCTTTGTAAGTGAATTTCCTTATTTTAAACTCCATTTTCTTAGTGACTGATATTTAACTGAAGTGCTCATTTTGGTATTTGGGGTATGTATGTAGAGTTGCTCTCCTGGGGGCAGAGAGGGAAAAGGGTGCCTGCCTGGCGCAGAATGCGTTTTCTTCTTCAGCACAGGTCTGGCGGCCTGTGGGGATCAAGAGTGTTGGGCTCCTGTCTCGGTGACCACTGCACATTCCATCTGGTCCCTCCTTTTCTTGTGCTTGCCACAGAAGGAGCTGGGCACTGCCACAGTGTGGTCTAAAGACACAGCTGTTTTTGGTTAGGGTGGTGTGGGAGGGACGATACTCATCAGCGGCACTGGAAGACGTAGCACAGCTGAGGAGAAGTCCTGAACCCTTTTCTTCTTTCTGTGTCTTGATTTCTTTGTGGCAGGAAAACCTCTCGTTTTAACAGCTTTTAAATCTGTCACGTCCCTGACATGCTAAGTCTAGGGCAGAGGATGACTGTGGCCGTGAGCAACCTTTTAAAAACACATATTGAAATATTATTTATATATTTGTATGTGTTTATGTGACTATTTAGCTCTCTACTCACCCCTTTAAACACTTATTCAGATGGTATAATAGCACATAGTACTCACATTACTCGTTTTGCTTATTTCATTTAAAAATAATTTATTTTAGTATAGATTTCAGAGAATACATAATGAATTGTATATGATAAATTTTTTGAGAGCCCAAAAGCACCTCTATTTATAGCAGTGAGGTCCCACCTTACAGGCAGGTGAGATGGACCAGTGGAAGGGAGAAAGCTCTTTGAGGTGTGAGGCCAGGTTTTCAGTGAGCACATACAGCGAGTAATCTGTTGTAATCTGCTGTACACAGTTTGGGAACCAGCTTTCATGCATACTATACATTAGTTCAACATGACACTACTATTGTCACTTGTAGAAAGTGACAATACAAATATGACACTTTCTACAAGTTGTTGCCTCGGCCTTTTTTATGTGATTAGAAGAAATATGGCCTTTTTTGGATAGAGATATTCTCTCTCCCTGAAAGTTTCTAAAAAGTCCATGACGAATGAATAATTTTTTAAAGTTAACCTTTTAATTTTGTGTTTTATAATAAACCTTTCTTAATACTATCATATTGTATACTAGGTTTTATTGCTTATCGGTGATAGACAACCAGATGTTGTAATCTGTAAGGATGGAAGGAACTAATTTTGGTAAAATTAAGTTCATTTTAAACAACTGTGATTCATCCTTATGTCACTGCAAATAATTCGGAGGAACATCTGAAATGTACAACGATTTAGCTCTCCCTTCTATACTTATTTTAGATGGATAAATGTTTAATATTCTTTCCTTAAGTAATATTTGGGAAACCAGAAACCAACCCTAGCTGTCCTGGTTGGATAGCAATAAGCTCTCATGGTACCAAAATGAGAAAGGAATTTCCTCAGCTTTCCACCCACCACATACAGACTCTCTGGGATCTAAACCCAGCGTTAGGGCTCTCTCTTCTTTTTCAGTGAAAGAGGTATTATTCTGGACACCTGTACCCCTGCAGATACCTCTTAATAACTTTTTTATTTCATCCTCTTCTCCTGCTCAGTATCTTTACCAGTTGTTTCCTGGTTTTAAAATTTTCTCCCACAATTTCCAGTGATTCTGTTTTTTGGTTTTATTCCCCCTCCTGTTTTTTGTTTTTTTTTAATTTCAGGAAAATATGAGAGTACAAGCATTTCAGTTACATTTTATATGTTGGCCCCTCTCTAGCAAGGATTAGAGGTATGCCCCTCCCCTCCACAATGCTCACCACGTCCCTCAGATGTGGGTCTACCCCCCCAACCCCCTAATCCCTGAAGAACACCACCACCATTTGAGCACCATAGTGTTTATCAGTCAGTACCAATTTGATGGCGAGTACATGTGGAGCCCATTCTTCGATCTGTTTTTTTAAATGTAAACACTGGAAACTCTCAAATGGAATGAAACCAAAATTACAAAAGAAAAAAACTAACAGATAACAGTAAACTCCCTCCCCCACCCCCTCAAAACCATCCTTCCCCCCAGATCCCTGTCGGGCTGTGGTCCTCTCATTCCCTTCACAGCCACCATGAGCTCTACTCCCTCCTTTGTTCTCCAACCACCCACAGAACCTGCTCTTGCCCAGTGCACTGGAGCCCCACAAATTCCAAACGGCACTTTAGTCTTGTCTTCTTTGATTTGTCACTGTGAGTGATTCCCTCCTGCTCTACTCCTTTGGATTTTGTGACATGGGATTTTTTTTTTCACATACCTGATTGCACCTGCCCAAGTTTTTTTTTTTTTTTTTTGCCTGTCCCTTTGTCAGCTGCACCCACTGCCAGGATTTCTGTAGTGGTCTTCTGCTGTTTGCACCTCATAGATCTCCTTGGCAATGACTTCCATTACTTCCTTCAGGCTGCCACCCACCGAATCTGTCAAAGTCTTTTCCAGAGTCCCAGATGCATATGTTTGATCCTTACTTAGAAGGCTCTTCCCATTCTGCCCCCACTGGCCTCTCCCTTTTCATCTCTTGCCCTGGCACTGCAGGGCCTCCAGCGGTGCCTTGTGCTTCCTTGGCTTCTGCCTTTCTCTGCACCTGCAGCATCTAGCCTGAGCGCTCTCTGCCCAGCCCCCAGGCCCTCCCTTTAACCGACTTCCACAGCCCTCTAGGGTCTGTCTGCTCAAGGGCCACTGCTTTCCAAAGGCCTTCTCTGACAGCCACCCTCCACCCCCTAAACCCCCACCCCCTTCTGGGATGGATGCCCTGTCCAGGTATTTCTATAGGGCCAGAAATCATTGTCATGTTGCATTTAAATTATTTATTTTTATGTTTTCCTCACTAAATTGTGAGCTTCTTGAGGGCAGTTACCTGCATGTTTTCTTTATCCATGGGTAACTAGTACAGTGATAAACTTAAATGTTAAAAGGAAGAGCTTTTTTGTTTAATTCAAAGATTAAAAGCTTTCTGTTTTTTTAAAGGAATTAAAAGGAAGGACAGCAATAGGCTCTCGTTTCAAGTCTAAATTATGCTTCAGAAAACACCATTCTGAATGTCTAAAAACTTGATTACCAGAATATAAATTTTCGAGTCTGCTATTTTGCTTTAGCGTAGTAATCGTATTCTCGTGGCCTGATGGATTTACTTCACCCTAACATACCCCAGTTACCCACAGCAAGTAGTTTGCCCGCTGAAAAGGATCTGGCCCATTATCTCATTAATCTTCAAGACATTCCTGTGAAGTAGTTTAGGGAGCAAATGGTATTATCTGCTCATAACAGCTGGTCCACGCATATGTTGTGCTTTGACATTGTATAGTTTCAGCGTTATTTTCTCTGTATTTAAATAAAAAATTAAATAAGGAAATTTTGGCTGTTTAATACTGCTTCCATGAAACACTATTTAGACGTAAAAGATTTGACCTCAACAGTGATAGTTATTTGGGGCCTTAAGTGTTTCATGATAGCATTCACCTTTTAGTGGGCACGTGTGGTAGGGGTACAGATATTGATGGGAGATGTTTGTAACTAACTAGAAGGTAATTATAAGGTACTGTTTATAAGGTTTTGATATTATTACTATAATCAGAGATTGATGGATCACCTTTTGGTAGGGTCAGACTTGTACTGTAATTTTTTTTCTTTTGGTAATCGAGGTTTCATTTACATACACAGAAGTGCACAGATTTTAAGTATGTACTTTCAGTGAATTTTGACTAATATATAATCCTTTGTAACTGCCACCTTAGTCAAGAAACAGACTATTTTCATCACCGCACTAAGTTCTATATTGCCCCTTTCCAGTCAGCCTTCCTGCTGCAGACATTGTTCAGATTTCTATCACCATAACTTAGTTTTGCCTGTTATAGAATTTCATATATAAGGACTGTGTTTGGTTTGGGGAATAGATTCTTTACTCAACATATTTTCAAAGAATACTCTACTGATACATATATACTAGCATGGGTGAATATTCATAATAAGTGTATTTGACAAAGAACCTTTATCTAGAACATATAAAGAACTCCTGAAAATTAACATTAAAAAGACAACCTAGTTTAAAAATGGACAACAAACTTAGACACTTCACAATGATATATCAGTGGTCATATTTATATTCATCTATGGTATTGTGTGTATTGGTAGTATGTTCTTTTTTATTGTATGAGCAAATCACAATTTTTAAAATCTGTTAAATCTATTCTATACTTTCAGTTATTCCAGTTTTGGGGTATTATGAAAAAGGTTGCTATGAACCTTATACAAGTCTTTTTTTATTGTGGTAAAAAATACAAAATTTACTATCTTTACCATTTTCAAGTGCACAGTGTATTAGTGTTAAATATATGCACATTGTGCAACAGATCTCTTGAATTTTTTCATCTTGCCAAACAGAAACTCTATATTCATAGGACAACTCCCTTTTCTCCCTGTTCCCTTCTCTTGGCAACCACCATTCTAGTTTCTGATTCTAGAAATTTGACTATTTTAGATACTTCATCTATTTTTTGAAATCGGCATTTGTAAAATGCTGTTTCATTGAGTGTAATGTCTTCAAGATTCATCCATATTGTAGCATAGGAAAGAATTTCCTTCTCTTTTGAGGCTCACTGATATTCTGTTGCAGGTATGTACAGCATTTTCTTTACCCATTCATCGGTTGATAGACATTTAGGTTGCTTCCACCTCTTGACAGTTGTGAATAATAAATGCTACAATTAACATGAATGTGTAAATATCTCATTGAGATCCTGTTTTCAGTTCTTTTGGATGAATACCCAGAAGTGGATCATATGATGGTTCTGTTTAACTGAGGAACGTTTTCCGTGCTGTTTTCCGTAACAGTTACAGCATTTTGCTTCCCCACCAACAATGCATGAGGGTTCCAATTTCTCCACATCCTCACCAGCATTTGTTATTTTCTGTTTTTGTGACAGCGGCCATCCTAATGAGTGTGAGGTGATATTGTGGTTTTGATTTGCATGTCCCTGATGATTAATGATGTTGAACATGTTTTTATATGCTTCTTGGCCATTTGTATATCTTATTTGAGTAAATGTCTGGTCAAGTTCTTTGCCCATATTTTAATCAGATTGTTTTGTTGTTGTTGAATTGTAAGAATTCTTTATATATTCTCGATATTAACCCCTTATCAGATACATAGTTTGCAATTAGTTTCTCCCATTCCATGTGTTGCCTTTTTCATTCTGTTGATTGTTTCCTTTGCTTCCCAGAAGTTTTTAAGTTTGACGTAGTTGTATTTATCTATTTTAGCTTTTGTTGCCTGTGCTTTTGGTGTCATATTCAAGAAATCTCTGCCAAATCCAATGTCATAAAGCTTTTCCCCTGTGTTTTTTTCTAGGAGTTTTATAGTTTCAGGTCTTATGTTTATATTTTTAACCCATTTTGAGTTAATTTTTGTATACAGTAGTAAGATAAGGATCCAACATCATTCTTTTATATGTAGATATCCAGTTTTTCCATCACCTTTTGTTAAGAGACAACCCTTTTCCGATTGTGTAATGTTGGCACCCTTGTTGAAGATCATATGACAGTATATGTGTGGGTTTATTTCTAGGTTCTCTTTTCTGTTCCATTGGGGTCTGTGTGTCTCTTAATTCTGTTATTGAACCTCATGAGGAAATTTTTAATTTTTGTTACTATTCAGTTCTAAAGCTTTTATTTGGATCTTAAAAAAATTTTATAGTTTCTGTTTTTTCGGTGAGCATGTCTTTCTATTCATTTAATAGCATTTGCCTTTACTTCATGGAACATGGTTATAACATCTGCTTTAAAGTCTTTGGTTATTCCAATATCTGTACCATCTTGGGATTGACTTATGTTGATTGTTGATTGCCTTTACCCTTGAGTGTTGGTTAGGTTTTCCTGATTCTGTATATGTCAAGTAATTTTGGTTGTATTATGGACATTTTGAATATTATGTTATGATACTCTTGGTACTCTTAAAACTTTTGGAGAATGTTTATTTTATTTGTTTTAGTAGGCAGTTGACTGATTAGGTTTAGATGGCCAGTTCTGACCTATCTTCTGTGGGCTCTTATTCGAAGGTCAATTTCATTTTCAAAGCCTTGGCAGACTATTTTGGTCTGCCTTGCATTTGCATCACTGACCCAGGGGTCAGTCTAGGACCCATATAGTTGCATACACTGTTATTCAGTCCTCAAACCTTATGTGATGTTTATTCAGTAAGTTCCTTTCATGCATGGCTCAGGGCTGAGCCAATATACAGATTTAAAGTATGCCTTTTTCAACTTGTCCTCTCTGTCATCTTTTCCAACACTCTAGTTCCCTAGAGAGAGCCTCCTTTTCTGGTATTTTGCCTAGTAAGCTGAGGCTTTATTCTTGCCGCACTTATAATTTTGAGATATGTTCCTTCTATGCCCAGTTTGTTGAAGGTTTTTATCGTGAAAGGGTGCTGGATTTTACCAGATTTTTTTTTTACGTGGATATATTGTGTAGTGGTGAAGTCTGGGCTGAGGAATCAGGCCTGAACATCATGTTTCTTCTATTGCATGTTGTAGATGGTCAATAACTGTAGAATTAATGAACAGATAATAAAACATAGCAGATACTTTATAAAAAGAAAGATAGAGAAAGTTATATATATTCATTTCATTCATTCTTCCTGAGTACAGCATTAAGAACAGAAATATGCGTTATAGACAAAAGTAATATTCCTTTGAAGAGTAATATCTTCCACAGTAAGCTCTTGTAACTCACAATGTGTTCTCTACCTATAAAGTTCCACATCTATAAAACTGATGGAATGTGAATTCCCTTGAGGTACATGACGTTTTAACAATATGTGATATATTACTTCTTTAATACAATAAATAACATGCAAATTACATTGCATTATAATACAGTGATCTCCCAAGGCCACTAGGTCTTAATAAAAAAGTACCACATTTGTATAATATACTTTCTTCGAGTATTTACATTTAATAAATATTCTTCACAAATCTATTCAGCAAATATAACAGATGAAGATGAAGCACAATCCTGCTTTATGAAGCCTTCTTCTAAGGTGCCTTTGGGGACCCTTTTTGTAGTTCATATTTGAATTGTGCAATATTTCAGAAATGTAAATGTTTCCTGCTGAATCTCTCGTAGCGTTCGATATTTGAATCAATCTACCGGAGTGTTTCTGCTGACCTATTCAAAACAAATGCTGATAGTTTGTTATTATTGTTATTATTTCATTTTATTCATTTACGTGTCAGTCAATATTGCAGTCAGTGTTTTGTGCCATTTTAGCTGTTGACAAATATTTTATTGAAAGTATGCCAGTTCCCCAACATGCAGGGAAACATGATTAGCTGAAACCTCTAAAGATATTAAAAGAGATCTGAGAATATCTATCTTATAATTATGATAACATAAAAACATTTCAAATTTTTTTTATACATTTTCAATTTGTGTTATCTCTTAATTTGGTTAGGTTATTAGTTATATATCTAATCATAACAAATTATCCCAAAACTTAGTGGCTTAAAATAATATTTATGATCTCACGGTTTTGGTGGGCCACAAACCCTCGTAAGGCTTAGTTGGATCCTCTGGCTCCAGGTCTCCCACACGGCTACAGTCAAGGAGTCAGCCAGGCTGCAGTCATCTCAAGGCTCAACTAGAGAAAGATCTGCTTCCCAGACCACTCTTGTGGTTGTCGGCAGGATTCAGTTCCTTGCTGGCTACTGGCCAGAGGCCTTCCTCATTCCATGCCCGTGAGCCTCTCCAGGGCACAGCTTACAACATGGTAGCTTGCTCCATTAGAGCTAAAAAGCCAAGAAGAACCAGGAGGAGATGGAGAGAATGAGCAAGACAACAGCACGGTCTTTTGTAACTTAACCTCAGAAATGATACCTCGTCACATGTTCCACTCATTAGAAGCTGGCCCATACTCCAGGGGTACGAATTACTAGGAGATGAGGATTATTGGGGGCCGTCTACAGCTACGAAAACTTTTCAAGATCATACATTTCTGTTTGTTAGAGGATGAATTCTGTACTCTGTACTCGTTGCATTCATATATATAAGTATTAAATGTTAGGATAACCGGAGACCTGAGTTTCAATGAATGTTTAAACTTGAGAAGTCCGTACTCTTACTGGCTGATCTCTGCCCATCCTCCATATTCCCCGAATGCCTGGGCTGCCCGTGGTGATGATAGCTTTGAAGATTCTTGCCTGGAGGGTCTATCTGTCCTGGACTGTCCCTTCTACATCTGTTGTTTAGACATTGGCTCTAAAATACTTTTTTTTTTCATAATTACATGGGATATGCATCTTTTGCATATTTAAATATTTAGATCTTTAAAATTAGTGTTCAAAATCCTCACCACTTAAGAGAAAGCTCAACTTTTATTAACCAGTGACTATGAAGCAAGAGCTCTGGGTATGAGGCAGTGGTTGCAGTGTGCCTGGCAAACCCAGGCCATTTCGTTAATTACCCAGGGCCTCTCTTGGCCCCAAGGGTACCCAGGCATCATAGCCCGAACCTTTTGTCATCTCTTATCCCTAGAGTCCAAGTTAAACATTCCCCTAACCAGTCTGGCCTCTAGAGATTCTTGTGGGCCAGGTCAGATCTCTTTATATCATTCTGTGTGTTTTGAGTTGTAGCTCTTGGGGCCAACCAGAAATACTGAGTTGGATTCCATTACAGTTGAGATTCACATGCAGAGCATTTTGAAGACAGTATATACCACTGGACATTCCAGCAAATTAACAAATTAATATTTCTATCCTAGTTTATCAGGAACAGTCTGCTATTGTGACCCATCTTGTTTTGATTATTATGCCCAGGATTTCCAGAGGTGCCTGAGTGATGGCAGGAAGAGGTCAGTGCCATTGAAAGAAGTTTTATTACTAGAGGTCTCAAGGGAAGGAGGCATGCCAGGTGATTCAGGGCCATATGGGGAAGCTTCCGGATTAGTCAGGAGCAGGAAGGAAGAAGAAATCAGAGCCTATAGTCTTCATGGGGTTTCCTTGGGAAGAAATGCACAAGGCAGGGTAGGCAAATTTGAGCAAGTTTATGATTGGCTTGATTGAATAATTTCGGCAGACTCTAGGTTATAGGAGTGGTCTCTACTGGTAGTTGTGTAGTGCCTGGTGGTGAATTGATTTAGGGCAGGGGAGATATGGGTTGGAGATGTGAGAGTTAGATAAAAGAAGAGTTAGGGACTTAGGCTTTGGACTGGTTGATTTGCGTATGAAAGGTGGGCTCAGGAGAGTCATTTGCTATCTTTTAAAGAATTAGCTAGCCCTGGGCAGAGCAGTCTCTTCCCAGCCAGCAAGGCCCCAGAGATGTCAAAGCATCATAAAATATAGAAGATTTTAAAAAAAGATTAATACACCATTCACTAACAAATGGAAAGTGCAGCATTATGTAATACTAAGAAGCCTTGAGAAGCAGTATTTTCTTAATTGTTTATCAGTCATATCTTTTGCTCTGCCCCCACATCTTGTGTAAATGCATATTTGGTGGAGAGTGCGAATTCCACTAGGGGAAGCAGAAATGCTTAATAATTTATTAAGCTACAGGTACTGATGTCTCTCTTCTTTCTGTTTTGCTCCCATGTGGACAGACTGAGGGTGAAGAGTGGGCAGATGCATATGTGTCTATATATTTCATTTGTTAAAGCTGACTCTGTCCCATTAGCATCAACCAGTTCAAACCATGGGTAGGTCAAACATGGGTGCAGAGTGATCTAGGGAGCTTTAGCTCCAGCTACAGATGCTCTCTGGAGCAAAGGCTGAAGAGGGGATGTGACTTTGTAATTTCTTTGCTTTTGTGATCTGAGCAGCAGAGACAGCATTATAGCTAACTAGCATTAAAGGGCTTTTTGTATTGCAATATCTCATTTAATCTTTAGAACAGCCCACTGACGTTACTGAGCGGGAAATTGAGCTCTGGCAAGGTTTAAGAACCTGCTCAAGGTCACACAATATATAAGTGATAAGCCTGGATTTGAACTCTGGTAGACTGGACACAGAGTTTATGATTTTTTACCTTCATGTGACCTGAGGCTCAGTATTCTCAATGTGGAATCCATTCACTTATCCTGGTGATAGGTGGGAAGAGAGTCATCCCTCCTTTCCCTGTTTAGTTTTCCCAATGCAGGTACCTCAGCTTTCCTGCCACCCCGAGGGGAATGTGACCATGTCACTTTCCTTTGCCTCTTCCTCCTGCACTTCAGTACTTCCTCATCCTGTTCCAGTAATAAATGCTGAGGTTCTTGTTGGAACACTGTCCTTTTGTTTCTGCCCCTTTCCCTTCCAGAGTGTTGCCTGGGCTGACGCATATACACTCTCTCTACCCCTGAGAAACCAGCCCAGAATGTGCTGTGGGGCATCTTCAGGTATGATATGACACCGAGTGCTTAAAATTTAAGAGTACTCTTACTAATGGAACACAAAAATACTGTAACTGAGGAAATTGGGCTGTCTTAATCTAACAGGTTTTATGTTTCACAATAAGCAGGGCAGCTTTTTAATTGAATTCTCCAGTAGAATCTTAGAAAATGATTGATAGAACTTGCTGTGACATTTCTCTGTTAATGACAGATTTATTTTCCTTTTCTTATTTTCTAGAGTGATTCTTCCTGTTTCTCTCATTTATCCCCCGTCTGCACAGTGTCACTAAGACTATCACACGGAAGTGCCATCCAGGATCACACTTCATCCATTCCATTGCATAGGTTATGAAAGGTTATTATATTGGCTTGGGTTCTCTCAGAAGCAGGCCCCAAGCCAAGAATTTGAGTGAAAGTGGTTTATGAGGGAAATCCCAAGATAAACCAGAAAGAAAGGAGGAAAGAAATGAGGGGAAAAAGCAAACAAGTGTTTTATTTCTGTAAAGAAAGTCTCTGACTCTACATGTTGGGAGGTGGCTCTGAACTTTAATTACGTCTCAGAGTTTGCTCTACCTGAAGGCTTTTTCTGTCTCCTTCATGAATCAGTCATTGGCTGCAGGTGAGGTATCTGGTGCAGGACAGTCTGCTGGAGTCCTTTAAGGATGAGCCGTCTATTAACAACGAAGAGCAGTTAGGTCTGGAGGACAGGTGCTTACCTGATAGAGCAGATCTAAGCATATTAGGGTAGGGCACCAACAGTGTCCACTACAAAGGCGAAGTCAGAAAAGCCCACATATTCATCCATATTTCACTCTCCTTTTGCAGCTGAGAGACTTGAGAATCAGAGCGGTACAATACTTTGCCTAGAGTCTCACAGCTGGCTGGTAACCGAAGCAAGATCAGGCCTCTGTGGCCTCACTCCCTAACCAGTGCTTGAGCACCAGCTAATAGTGGCAAAGGGTGTTATAGTTGTTCCCGTTACACCTCAGTTCTCTTTAATATTGTAGGCATTCGTCTGAACCTTTTAAAGCACATTTTAAAAAAACTTCAAATCAACTTTATTATCATATACAATAAATTGCATTATTATCAGTATACAATTCATGAGTTTTTACAAATGTGTATACCGTGGCAATAATCAAGATGTGGGACATTTCCATCCCCTCAGAAAGAGCCTTCTCTGTATTGTAATGAGTGGTCCAGGCCACTGATGTGCTTTGTCATTGATTAGATTGGCCTTTGCCTAGTATTTCAGAAAAATGGAATCACACAGCATGTACTCTTTTGTGTCCGGCGTGTTTCACCCAGCGTGTGTTTGAGATTCACACATGTTGTGTATTAGTGTTTTGTTTCTTTTTATTGCTGAGTAGTATTTCATTGTATGGATACACTACAATTTGTTTATCTATTACCTGTAATGGACAGTTTCTGTCTATTATGAATAAAGCTGTTAATGAACATTTGTTTACAGCTGATTTTTGTGGATCCCTATTTTCTTATCTCTTGGGTAAATAACATGTGGAAGTGCTGGGTTGTGTGGTAATGGCTAAATTGCTTTCCAAAGAGATTGCATTTTACATTCCCAGTAGCAATGAATGAGAGTTCCAAGTGTACCACATCCTCTCCAACACTTGATATTGCCAGTTTTTAAATTTTAGCCATTTAGATAGTATGTAGTATCGTTTTAATTTGCATTTTCCTGAAGATTCATGATGCTGAGTCTCTTTTTATCTGCTTACTGGCCATTGGGATGTAGTCTTTTGTAACTTGTCTGATCAGACCTTTTACACAATTGTCAATATATGTGTGGGTTTATTTCTGGACTCTACTTAGTTCCAAAATAGCTGTTTTATCCAGGTTATGGTTATTCTATCATGTCTACATTTTCAGATTTGTTTCTGTTGACCTATTTTCTACTGATTATGGGCCATATTCTTGTGTTTGTTGTCACTTTTAGTAACTTTATAGTATATACCGGATATTTTAAGTTTTTCTGGGAGGGAGGATGCTAGATTTTGTCATCTTTTTAAAAGTTTTATACTTTTTTTCCACCTAACAGTTAAGTTACTTGCTTGGTCCTTTAGAACCTTGTTTTGCAGCTTTGTTAGATCAGATTCGAGTAGCTGTTACTCGATGTCTTGTTTAGATCCATTACTAGGGTGTAACCCTGCTGTGGTCTCCACTCAATTCCCCAGATGTTCACTATGGCCTTTCTCCCCTGGCTGGTCATAATTGGAATCTGTCACAGCCCTGTGTGAGCTTGGGAATTCATCTGCATGTAGAGTCCCAGTTGTCCTTTGCCTGGCCTTGAGTATTTCTCCTCTACATTTGTGCATCTTAATATTCACCCACAGACTTAATGCAACCCCTCTGTAAGTTTGTGGAATTTCTCCAGTCTCCTGTGCTTCACTCTACAAATTCCACCGATCATGGCTTTCTTGAAATCTGCTCTCCCTCCCACAGGCCCCCAACCGAGCAGGGCCTCATTCCTTTGCTTGGGCTATTCCTCTTTGCACTGCTGTGCAAAAAGTGCTTTCAGGTAGAAATGTGGGGTTGTCTTAGGACCCATTTTCCTTCTTTCAGAGATCGCAGCCTGGACTACCCGCTGTCCAACATCTGGAAATCATTGTTTCGTATATTTCATTCTGTTTTCTAGTTACTTACAGTGGCCCTGTTATTCCATCATGGCTTCTTCATTTTTTTTTTTTTTTTAATCTCTATTCTGTGTAACCTTTGTGTATCCAGCTTCATGCGTTTTCTATGTTAAAGACATGCTTCTATTTGCCCCACATTACGTACTGTTTGTATTTGGTGTTTGGGGGCTGGGATATACTCAGGTACAGTATTCTGCTGAAGACAAGATTTAAAGTCATAATGCCATAGCCTTTACTCCTTTGAATTATTTTACTTTTATTTTAAAATGTTGCATTATTGAATACAACATACAAAAAAGTGTATAGCTTGTACTATGTAAGTGGAATCAATGTTTTTAAAGGGAACAACCATGTAATTGTGATAAGTGAAAGCAACAGCACACTGTCAGCGTGCATAGAGCCTCCTTTATTTGCTCCATCCCAGTCACAGCCTCTCCCAGCTCGGCGAGATGACGACTGTCCTGTCTTTCACGGTAGAGGGGTCTAATACACGTCCACAGACATAGGGTGATGTACTAACCCAACCTGCACTAACCTTCTTGTGATTCGCTGTCCATTCCCTTGTAAACACCATTGTGTCCCAATGCTGGACACCAACTCCTTGGCCCAACATGTGGCCAAAACCCCCCAAACAAAAAACCATTTGTCTGTTTTAAATTACAAGAAAATGTTTAGGGTAACTTGTATTCTTTTTTTTGTTTTTCTTTGCACTTTGTATCTCCTACTGTAGCTTCACCGCACAGTGAAGAATGTGTTTTAAGTTTGTAAAATGAGGATAACTGCTGCGAAGCCAGAGGATGGAGGGCTGACTTACAGATGGGATGATGGGGCTTCATGGGGAGGCGGCACATGAGCTTTGCTACAGAGCAGTGGTACTGGGTCGTGGCTACCTATTGGAATCACCTGAGGAGTTCTTTCTTACACCTACCAGGCCTGGGTTCTACCTGCAGAGACTCTAGGATTTTTTACAGGGTCTCTGCATGATTCTGGTGTGCAGAACCAAGGACCAGGATCTTAGACTAGAGCATTCTCCTTAAACCAGGACCAGGGTTTTTTGTTTGTTTATGTTTAAATTTCGAACCTACCGTGCATGGACTCAGTGATATATTTTGTTAAATACCATAAAAACAAATTACTAGAAAAGTAAAAAACAAACAAACAGAAATCCCCAAAAACACCCAGATGCAAAGAAATACAAAACATAAGCCCCAATATTATTAGATTCAACAGATATACAATAATAAAATTGCTATAAAGATTTCAGAATATTTACTGCTGATTTCTGTACTTACTGTCATGGACATGAAACTCAGTTCATGGACCAGTGCTGGTGTGCACAGTAGACCAGCTTGAAGTCGTGCTGATGTAGGGGCAGCATGGAGGAGTCCTGTCTTCAGTGAATGGCAGCACACGCCATGGAAGGAAGGTTGGATTCAGATAAGAAAGGGCCTGGAGTGATGGGACAAATAGTGTAATGTTATTCTGGCATGGAGGAGCCAAAGAATTCTTGAAAGGCATGATCTAATTGGCAACATTGTGTATGATGGATTCACAGTGAGAATACATTGTTGACAAGAACCTGAAAGGGCAAAGGAGTGAAGAGTTGTGGACTAGGTAAATAAAACAAAAACTATCAGATTTTGGGAGCAGTCACTGCAGAAATGTTAGTAGACTTCTCAGAGGATATAAGAATTTAAACTAGCTACTCCCTAAAGCTTAAATAATCCAGAAAACAAAACTAAATTCTAAAAAAAAAAAAATTGTACTTAATATATTTTCAGAAACCACACAGATAGAAGATCCAAGAAAACAATGGAGGGGGGAGCAGGAGAAAATGCTCAAGGACTATCTCTCAGTGGCCCAGGACGCACTCAGGACACAGAAGGAGCTGTACCACGTGAAGGAGCAAAGATTGGCATTGGCCCTGGATGAATACGTGCGATTAAATGATGCCTATAAGGAAAAGTCAAGTTCTCGCACAAGCTGTAAGTGCAGTGTGGTTACTCCGACTTTAGAGATGGAGAACTGAGTATTGTAGGTAGTAGAAGACCACTTGCATTTCTGTGAAGTTTCATTCTCAGTCCTTTCCCCTCCTGGGCTGGAAGAAAACCCTGAGAGGTGGGAGAGGTGGGTGGGAGATTGCTCAGTGAAACCCCTCAACCCCATTCCAGATGAAAGTCTTCCCTTCCTGTTTGGGGATTATGTGTGCCTTCTGTTTCTGCTCCTCCCTCTGCCTGATTGTCTTTTATTCATTTATGAGTTAATTTTTACCATTTCAGAACAAGACCAGTGATTTGGCCTTTTTGCTACTTTTGTAGAATATTTTTAGTGGGGAGGAACTGGAACTCTTAGCTAAGTGAGGTTTCTGCTGATGGCCGGAGTTGATTTCCCTCCCCCTCATCTCGTAAATTGATAATGTGGAGCTGACTTTGTTTAAAGAAGCAGTTGTGGTGGGCTCTGAAGTGCTACATAAATTATAAATTCCTGGATAATGCAAAGCTGTCACCTACTGCACCTGCAGTATAGTCCTCTAAGGACATAGATGTATAAAATCCAGAAGAAAATTAAGCACCAGGGTCTGTATGACATTCCACTTTACTGAGCTTTTTTTCTTTTAATTACAGAGATTAGAAGGTTACTTTTTATATTTACATGTCTGGTGAATGACAATAAAGGAATTATAAAAAGAAATAAGTATCCACAGAAGCACATAAATCTTGTTGTTTTAAGAGTCATTAAATTCTAAGCTGAGCACTCGTTAGGCAGCTTGTAAATAATTTTTTTTTTTCTCTTTCCAAAGTATTCTCAGGATCTTCATCTAGTACTAAATATGATCCCGATATTTTAAAAGCTGAGATCTCCACTACACGATTAAGGGTAAGTTTTTTGAGTGTGGTTCCACGTTGGCTATGTATAGACTCTGAAGGCTGTGAAAGGGGTGTTAGTGGTCATCTCCTGTCTCCATTCATTGTAGCAAACTCCTCCCCCTCTCCCTGATGAGTGGTCTTTCTGCCTCTGTTTGAACAAGTTCTGTGTTTGGGATCTTCTTTGTTATTGCAATGACACATATTCTGTTTATTGCACAGAATAAACGGAATTTTATTGTTAGAATATTGAATCCAAATTTGAATGTCGATAACTTGTCTTTGCTCATTGTTCTGAGTTTTATCCTCCAGAGTTAAGCCAAGTTACTCTTTCATCAGACAACCCGATATTTAGAGATGCCTGCAGTTTGCATCATCATGTCATCATATCCTGCCTTTTCTAGGTCCTCATAATTCCTCTTACAGGATTATTTCCTGATCCTTGCCATAAATCTTTTTGACCAAACTGCTGTTAAGGCCAGAGTTTGTTTATTCTTGATTTTTGGAGTATTAAAGACTGTTTACCAAGTGAATAAACTCATGTACCAAAGACTCAGGTCATGAAGCAGGTTATTACCATGACTGCAGAAGCCTCTTTTGTGTCCTTCCATCGTCCTTGTCCTTCACTCTAAACATGTGCCATCCTCATTAACACAGGTTAATTTTTGGCCTGCTCTGCACTGTGTAAAACTGACATGCTACCATATGTATTATTTGATGGCTTGTTTTGCTCAACAACGGTTTTGAGATTCATTCACACTCACTTCTGTTGCTGTGTAGTATTCCACTTTTGTGTATATACCATAAATTCTTTATCTCATTTAATGTTGATGTGTACACTAAAGTTTATTTCAATTTCTAATTATTAAAAATTATGCCTTAATGTACATGTCTATTATACATGTCTTTTGGTGCACATATGTACACAGTTTTGTTGGCTTTGCAACTAGGAGTGGAATTGCTATGTCAAAAAATATACCCATCACACAGCATAGTTCTCCAGGTCCATGATGTTGTAGCAAACAGCAGGATCTCCTTTTTTATGTCTGAATGATCTCACTTGTATGTGGAATCGTAAAAAAAAAAAAAAGTCAATATAAAGAAACAGAGAATAAAACAATGGTTATGGGGAAGGGGTGGGGGAAGAGGAAACAGAGAGATGTAGTTCAAAGGGTACAAAGTAAGCAGATATGTAGGATGAACAAATCTAGAGATCTAATGTTCAACATGAGGATTATAGGTAGTAACAGTATATTGTATTAGGGACTTTTGTTAAATAAATAGATTTTAGTTGCTCTTGTAACAAAAAAACTATGAGCTGATGGATATGTTAATTCACTTTATTATAGTAACCATTTTACTATCTATATGTATCCCATAACATTAGGTTGTAAACCTCAAATATACACAGTACAATTTATTTCAAAAATACACAGTCATGTGTC
Organism: Cheirogaleus major; assembly: GCA_963574435.1. NCBI lineage: Eukaryota > Metazoa > Chordata > Mammalia > Primates > Cheirogaleidae > Cheirogaleus > Cheirogaleus major. Next base: position 12,836 of record CAUYPO010054233.1, on the reverse strand, counting down.
ACTTAATGACAGGGTTACAGTCTCAGAAATGTGTCGTTCGACAATTTCATTGTTGTATGAACATAATAGATCCACTTACACAAATGTGGATGGTACAGCTACTACACACCTAAGATATATGGTACAGCATATTGCTCCCAGGCCACAGCTGGACAGCATGTGAGTGTACTGAATACTGTAGGCAGTTGTAACACAATGGGAAGTATTTATGTATTAATATTTAACCATGTCTAAGCATAGAAAAGGTAATGTCTTACCCTACCGAATTTTTCAACTCCATTATAATCTTATGAGACCACCATCATATATGTGGGGAAATGTCTTTATGAGGTGCATGACTGTACATGTCATATTGGATACTGCCTAAGTTTCAGCCCTTCTTACTTTCTAATGTCTGTGTTTAAGGCTCTAAATTACTTTACATGGTTTTTTCCTACATCCCACAAGTTTTGATTTTTATATTTTCATTATCACTTGGTTAAAAATGTTTTCTAATTTTCTTTATGATTTCTCATATGAGTGTATTGCTTAATTTTCAAACATTTGGAGATTTTTCTTTAATTGATTCTAGCTCAATTACACTGTACTTTTCAGTTTTAAAAATTTCTATTTGATTATTATTTTTATTGTTTCTATTGTCCAAATTCTGCACATTGATGTATAATTTTTGAACATATTGTTATCTTTAGTGATAATCTAGTTTTCCTTCTTATAGGTAGTTAGGCTAAGGGCAGATAATTTTAATCCAGTCAGGATTGGAGCTGACTGGAATCTGGGCTTCAGTCCCTTTCTAAGTGTGAGTCTGTTTCCAGTTTAGCCTTTCTCTTAGGGCAAAGCTCTTCAAAATCCTAGTGAAACGCTTGGAATGTTTTACCAGAGCCCCTTGTGCCTGATCGAGGCTGAACTCCAAATCTCCCAACCTCATGCCTCAGCTCTGGAACTGCCAGAGTTCTCTGTATCTCAAGCGCTCAGTCACTGCATGCATGCAGCTTCACAGTTTCTCTGTTGCGTCGGCAAATACCTCAAAAGGAAAAACAGTGCCATGTTTGGGTCATGACACTGAGCTTCCCTTATCTTCTGGATCTTTAACACAAGTTCTTGCTACCTTAGAAGTTTTCCAGTGTCCTTGAACAGATGTTTGTTTGTTTTGGTACAACTTTTCTATTTGTTCTCTGAAAGAGTGTGAAAAGGTTTGTCTTCACTTACTGGAAGCAAAACCTCTCATTAGTTTAGATTTCTTGGTCTTATTTTTAAAGTCATTGATAGAAGTGTTCTGTGTCATTCTATAGTTAAATATCCCTCGCAGGGGTGGGAAACCTGTGGCATTGGTGCCACATGTGGCTTTCTGTATCCTTGAGTGTGGCCTTTTGACTGAATCCAAATTTTTTAGAATAAATCCGTTTAATAAAGGATTTGCATTTGGTCAAGGGGCCACACATGGCCTCGAGGCTGCACGTTCCCCACCCCTGCCAGGTGTCCTGGACTCTTTACTCTGTCTGTCCATCCATATTTCTCTGTACATTTCTCAATAATGTCATGTGAAGGTTTGTCAAATACCTTAGTGTTGTGTCTCTATATTGTGTTTATGCATTTCTGTGACCTACTAGGCTAGATACCTTATCTTAAAAAAAAAAAAAAAAGAAAAAGCAAAAACAAGTGAAGGCATTTTTGTCAAAACTTACTCTTAATAAACTCCGGTACTCACTTGAGCTGTGCATTTCTGAGGACATTATTACTTATTATTACTGCCCTTTGAAATTTTAATCATTTTTTACAGTCCTTATCCTTGTAAAACACATGTAAATGGAATAACCTCAATAAGCTTTAATAGTCTGTCCACTTAAATCCCTTGTAGGAAATATGAAAACTGAGGGAGAGATTTAAAAACAAAAACATATTAGGATATCTCATACAATAATCATTGAGAAGGAAATGGAGCCCCCATCCCAATCAGAGCTATCACAGGAGGTCCCAAGTGGTCACATCCCCCAGAACTGTCTTCTAATGTAGCAGAATCTCTTATATAAAGCTTATTCTATGCCAGGTTTATTACTTTTTAAAAAAAAATTTTATATATTTTTAGTTGTCCAGCTAATTTCTATTTATTTTTTTAGTAGAGACGGGATCTTGCTCTTGCTCAGGCTGGTCTTGAGCTCCTGAGCTCAAACAATCCTCCCAGAATGGAATGCTAGGATTACAGGTGTGAGCCACCATGCCTGGCCTCTATGCCAGGTTCAATTTGCCCTTAATATCAGAGCCCTATATTTTAAATATGTGTGTTTTATCACTGTGACTACAAAGAGAGAGATGCTTCCTTCAAGAAGAGGATATAAGACATTAATAAATAACTGTAATAAAAGATCAGAAATAACACTGTCTTTATCTCTTTTATTAGTGCCTAGGTAGTGGTTTAACACTTCCTGACAGTGTGAATGCCTTTTTGGGAATGTTCCCTTAGCAAATTGGCCTTTGTGGTCTGTGCTGCTGTTGTGATGTTTCGAGCTGTGTTGTGGTTTGAACAATTTGGCACAGGTGGCAAGCTCTTTTTGGTATTTGTGTACATTTTGGCCAGGTTGCACTTTTAGAATGCCCCAGCCATTCAGATGTGGATGGGTAACTTGGCAGAGTCCGTTCGATTTTGACAACTTGGCCTTTCTTGTACCCTGTTAAAATTCCTTTCACAAATTAATACAACAGGAATAGTAACTCATGAATGAACTAACTCTTCATTGCTTTGGTGTCTTTGAGTATGTGCCTGCATTTTTGGTCACAGTAACAATTTTTCAGACATAGCCAAACACTAGTTCCGTGCTTTATTATTTTGATGCAACAGTATTAGCAGGTGTACAAATGAAATTAAAATAATTAATTTGTTTTAATGAATTACAACTAGTAGGTCAAGTATTTGGGAATCATGTACCTTTTGTCTGAAACGTCTGTCCCACGTTATTTTATATTATGGTCATAGATATTGATGATCATTAGGCTTCACTTTTCCTCCCCAGTCAAATGGGATAACAGTACTTCTTAATGTTTTATTTCTGAAATGATAAAGCAAATAAATTAATGCTTTTTATTAACATACCCATAACTTTTTTTTTTTTTTTTGAGACAAGATCTTGCTCTGTCGTCTAGGCTAGAGTACAGTCATGTCATCATAGCTTGCTGCAACCTCACACTCCTGGGCTTGAGCAATCCTCCTGCTTCAGCACCCTCCCACCAAGCGGCTGGGACTACAGGTGTGCACCACCATACCCAGCTAATTTTTCCATTTTTTTGTAGAGACAGAATCTCACTTTTGCACAAGCTGGTCCTCAAACTCCTGGCCTCAAGCAGTCTTCCCACCTGTGATGTAATTAAGTGACATGACTGTACTGTATTATGGGAAATATTAAATAATATTCACTGTACATGAATAGACAGAATAGTATAGTTATCTCCCATGTTTCCATCACATACCTCAATAATTTTTTGTTATTCTCACCCCATCCTACTGATGGACAATTTGAAACACTATATCATTTCATCTATAAGTATTTCAACATCCATTTCTAAAAGCTAAGAACCGTTTTTAAAAAATAACCACAATACTATTATTACTTTTGAAAAGTTATCTAGAATTCTTTATTACTGTCCAAATACCCTGTCAATATTTATGCTTCCCGTTTGTGTCATAGTTTGTTTTTCTGTTGGTTTGAATCAATGTCCAAATATGGTTTATACATTGTAATTAGTAGATATATTTCTGCAGTCTATTTTAAGCATTTTCCTTTCTTTGTAATTTTTCAAAAAAGCTAGGTCATTTGTAGAATTCTTCACTGTCTGATTTTTGTATTCTACATTCCCATGGTGTACTTGAACAAATTTCTTTGGTTCTTATATGTTCTGCAAATTGCTAATTAGATATAGAAGATTATGAGATCTCGGGGTTTTTTGGAGGCAAGGGAGAATTCATCAGAGGTAGTGCTGTATGTATCCATCAGGCACAGAATGTCTCATTTTTTCTTTTTTTATTATAATAGTATTAATCATGATCATCATCTAGATTTGCTATTTTGTTAGGAATTGCAAAATATTATAGTTTAATTATACCATTCCTTATTTGTTGGAATATCTTTATAAAGAGAAATTTTTCCCTCCCTCACCACTGCTGTTTATTTGCTTACCCTCAGCTCATAATGGAAAAATGGATAAATACTGGATTATTTTTCTTTTTCTAAAAACACAGTTTTGAAATGATGTCCTGTGCCCTACCAACTGCCAGAGGTGACCAATGGAGTTTAGGTTTTTGTTTGTTTAGTTTAAAGTATTGATTTGTGCTCATAGATTTAAACATAATTGACATGTTTTGGGTCATTGTAATTATTATTGTTATTGATCCTTCCTATCTTGTGCATATAGGAGCCTCTTTACATTGGCTCCACAAACCTCTCTGGTCGCAGTGTTCTGAAAGTTTTCTTTCACTCTGGTCTGAAAAGATGTTTTTTACACTAGACCTAAAATCAGACATTTCAAGAAAAACTGGTTTCTTTTTAGTAAGGTACAGTATTTAGAGACCACAGTCTATATGTATGAGTGTTTATTGCAACTGAGTTGGCAACTGTATTTAATATGTCTTTATCTTAATATATTTAAAATACATAAATTTCCAGTAATTACAACAGTGTGGTATTGTCACAAAAATAGGAAGATCAATGGAACTGAACATCCAGAAACACCTTATTGAATTTAAAAATATGATAAAGGTGGCATTCTATATGTTTAAGGGAAAAATGAATTACTCAATGAGTGCTTAGAGAGATTTCTCTGCTCATTTTAAAAGAAATTAAGGTCGATTTGTCTTATTCCTTATATCAAAATAATTCCAGATGAATCAGTGATTTAAATGTGAAAAGTTCAATCATTAACTCATTTAATTAAATTAGCCACAAAAAAGTGAGAAAACAATGGGGAGTAACAGGCCAAGCCAACACGATAGTGAGACATTTTAATGAATCAGATGCAGTTACTCATTACTCACAGGATGAGAAGTCTTCAGTCATTTATTCATTAAGCAAGTATTTATTGAGTGCTTCATACATTCCAGGCATTTTTACACATTTGTTACAGCAGCGAACAAATGGAATAGTTAATACATGCCACGCACTGTTGTAGGCAATGAGGTATAGCATAGACAAAACAAATAAAGTAGCTGCTCTTATGGAGCTTATGCTACATTGCGGTGGGAGAGCTGAAAAGCTGTTAGTAAGCTTAGTCTAATGGTTGTACGTAGAGCCCACCAAATAGTGAATGCGTATTTCTTTCTAACACTCATAAAAATTAACCACGTGCTAGTCATAAAACTGCCCTCAAAAAGTTCATGCAGGGAATTGGTATACTGAGCACACTGTCTGAGCATGATGCCAATTAAGGTAGAAATCAATAACAAAAAGATAACCAAAAAATGCAGAATTCTTACATGGAACTTCTAAACATACTTTTAGTATAATCCATAGGTTAACAAAGTCTAATAGAAACATAGAAATAGTTGGAATTAAGTGGTCATAAAAATACATATAAAAATTTGTGGGCTAAAACTAAAGCAGTTTTTAGTAGACCATTTTTATAGGCTTAAATGGAGAAGAAATGTCCATAACTAAACATCACATTTAAAAAGTTTAGTCTGTTAAAGAAGGAACAGATAAAACTGAAAGAAAATGGGAAGGAAGAAATAAAGATATAGACAATGAGTATTGAAATAAAAAACATGGATGTGATAGAATAGCTCTACAGTATCTTTAAAAGCCTAAACACACACACACACACACACACAAATCAAGCTTTGTTGGGATTTCACAAGAATAGAGGAGAGAAAGCACCAAAAACCCCCCAATATTAGGGGACTTTTTCTGTCCAACAGATTGGTAGACAATAACTGTGTCCATATTGTATGTTTCCTTCTACAAATAACTAAAAACGGTGAATGTAATATCAATAAAGATAAATAAAAGTATGGAGAAGCTGACAAGAACGGCATTCATAGAAGCATAAAGCTGGCTCAGAACCCAGAATAGTAAGCGGAACACTGAAGCTGCCTCTGCCTGAGGGCATTTGCCAAGCTAGTGAGCATTGCCTTCTGCATTCTCCCTCTCATGGTCTCTCTGGGACAAAGCACAACTGTGTAAAGTTGGGACCCAAAAGGACGCTAAACTCTCAGTGTAAGAACGCTAGGATTAAATTCAGCCAACCCAGCCACCCCAATATATCTGCTACCACCATGACTACTTCTAGAGGACAGTAAGAAAAGTTGCCTATCTAGAAAAAAAAAAAAAAAAGGTAAGTAGTTAAAGGAAAAGGAAACATTCTTACCTTTGGATTTATCACTGTCAGGTGTCCCTGAATTCACTTACCTGCATGGTCTGAAAAAGCTCAAGCTGAACACTTAGTTCAAGTTGTGACAGGGTTAAGCAGTGACAGATGGTTGTGCTCCCGTCGCCTGCAGATGCAGATCTTCTCTGGAGGGGTACTCTTTAAACTTGTGTCTTCCTCAGTGGTCCCCAACCTTTTTGGCACCAGGGACCAGTTTCATGGAAGACAATTTTTTCCACAGACTGGGGCAGGGGTGGGATGGGGATGGCGAGTGATGGGGAGTGGCTGTAAATATAGATGAAGCTTCGCTCGCTCTCCCAATAGAATCTAATCTTCAAATGCTTCAGATTTTGGAGATATTAGATACAGTACAAATTATGTGTGTTTAACATGTTTTAAGAAACACAAAAGGAGATCGAAAATATGAGTAAGGAAGATACTACGAAAATGATCAAGGAAATATGAAAAAGAACAAAGTAGAACATCTGTAAATTAATCATATAATAAATAAAATTCAGAGCCACGGGGTGGGGGGAAGGGAATTATTTGCAAAGGCCCCAAATTAGGGAGAGCTGATTTTTTTCATAGTGATGGTATTTTTCCATACTTTCAGTGTTCTAAGAGAAAATAAACATTAGCCAGAAATTTATACACAGCAAAAACATCTTTCATGCATGTGGATGAAATAAAGACATTTTCAGATAAAATTGGAGAGTAATGTGTCACATCGGTAGTTCTTCACCACTGGAAATACTAAAGAGAACAAGAAGGGAGAGAAAAGAATAGAAAGGACAAGGCAAATGAGTCTAATATAAGATGGTAAAATATTAATAAATCTCAATGTAGCAATAATTAGAATTCTAAGTGTGATTGGATTAAATGCTCTGGTTAGGAAGAGAAAGATTAAAAAACTGGATTTGGAAAGAAAATCTACCTATATGATGCTTACAAGAGACAACAAAGATAAAGAAAGAGAAAACAACTATATAGAACAGTTAAAAGTAAAAGAATGGGAAAAAAGATGCACCAATAATATTCTAATTAGAATAAAGCTGGTATAAATAAAGCTTTGTTGATGTCATAAGAGATAGATTTTAAGACAAAATGCTTTATTAAAAAAAGAGGCAATGAATCTGTAATATATTTGTTAAAATATGGGCCCCAATATATATAAAGCAAAAACAGGCAGAAAATCCAAGGAGGGAAATGACAAATCCACAATGATAGTGGGAGATTCCAGTATAACTTAATAATTGGTGGATCAAGCAGATCAAAAAAATTATTTACAATATAGAATAACATAGTTGACAAGCTTAATCTAATTATAGGTGAATAACATAGTTGAAAAGCTTAATCTAATTTGTGTGTATAACATTCCACCAAAAAGTAGGGAACAAAAATTCTTTTCAGGCATGTTTAGAATATTCATGAAAACTGACTCACATATTGGACCATTAGGCTAGCTTCAATACATTTCAAAGTATTGGTCAGGCCACATTCTCTGACTATAATGAATTTGTTAGAAATCCATTAAAAAACACCACCCTGCTTCAGAAGAGCTAATATAAAAAAGACCAACAATAAACAAAGGGTTATCAAGGATGTAGAGCAACTGGATCTCTGTACTGCTGGTGGAACAAAGTGGCACAATCACTTTGGAAAACTGATATTTCCTAATAAAGTTGAACATATACTTTCCTACTAGCATGCAGCTCCACTCCTATGAACAGGATGTTCATAGTGTAATGGGTTAAAACTTGAAGTGTGTATCAGTAGCAGAATGGATGAATGCATTTTGTATGGTCATGATGGGGAACATTATATAGAAATGAAAATAAATGAACGTGATTGCATGCAGTGATGCAATGTTGAATGAATGAAGCTAGACACAAAAGAATACACACTGTATGATTGCATTTATATGAAGTTCAAAAAAGACAAACTGTTTTGAGAGTTAGAAGTCAAGATAGTGGTTACTTTTGAAGAAAAGGAAAGGGTTAGTAATTTGGAGGGGCACAAGAATGACTTCTGGGTTTCCGATAATGTATTGTTTCTTCAACTGTTGGCCATTACGTGGGTGTTTTAACTTTGGGGTCATTATTGAGTTGTATGCTTAAGGTTTTTTTCTTTTCATTAAATATGTTATACTTCTAAGTTGAAAATGTAGAAGTGGCATAATTTGGAAATCCAGAACTATACACTTATAAATAATAATGGGTCAAACATACATGAATGCTCTTTGCCAAAATTAGTGAGTAAACCTTGGAAAAAGAGGATATTTGCATAGCCTGAAAGTATCTCCCTGCAAATATGTATTATTTAACTCTGGTGGTTTTAACATGTTCACTAATTTTTTGATACTTTTCTTCTTCTTGAGTGTGGGCTGGACATAGTGAGTACCTTCTGATGGATAGAGTGTGGAAGAGAAAAAGTAGTTAATTTACAGTGAAAAAACCTGGCAAACCCTGCTGTAACCAATTGATCCGGGTTTATATCACCAGCAATAAGTCATGTTGATAGCATGTACTCAGATATCATTTGATGAGAAGGACACATCACCTATGTGGTATTCTCCACCAAATCCATGATCTTAATCTAATTATGAGAGAGCATCAAGCAAACCCAAATTGAGGTACACTTTATAAAACATCTGGTTAGCTCTGTTCAAAAATGAACAGGGCAGAGACAAGGAAGGAGTGAGGAGCTGTCACAGACCGGAGGCACCTACGGAGACTTGACAGCCCAATACAATGTGGCGCCTGGCCTGGATCCTGGAATAAAAAAGGACAAGAGTGAAAAAACTGGGGAATCAAAAAAAGTCTGTAGTTTAGTTGTGTAGAAAGAGAGAGAAAAACTTACAGCCTTAAATACATATACTAGAAAAGAAGAAAGTCTTAAAATCAATGAGCAGTGCACTCAACCTAAGAGCAACAGAGTAAGTCCAAAGAGAGTAGAAGGAAAATAAAGGCAGAAATTATCAAAATAGAAAACGTGGCTATGATAGAGAGGCCAGCAAAAGCAAAATAAAATGTTTCAAAAGAATAGTAAAATTGATAGATGCCTGTCAGGATTGACTCAAAAGTGAGAGAGAAAAGGAATAAATAAAAAAGTACAAGGAATGAGAAGGGATAAAACTGTAAATGCTTAAGAAATAAGACATTATGAGAAAATTTATAATATTACATTTGAATTTTGAAATGAAATGATTAATTCCTATTAAAATATTGTTGACCAAAAATGACTCAAGATGAAAGAAAAAATCTGTATAGCCCTGTTGCTATGAAATCCCAGAGAAACCCTCAGGACTAGGCTAGCATAACTTTGACACCAAAGTCTGACAAGACTGTATGAGAAAAAATGTGTAAGCCAGCCACGTTCATAGGCATAGAAGCAAAAATCCTAAGCTTAACATTTGTAAACTAAATACAGCATTTAAAAATAATATATCAGGGCCGATGTGGACTTAGCCTAGGAAAGTACAGTTTTGGATTTGAAAATTATTCACTGTACTGGCAGAGTGAAGGGAAATAATTTATCATTCCAATAAATGCAGAGAAAACATGTTGATAAATTCAGCTTCTATTGATGTTTTTTTTTTTTTTTAAATCAATCCAGCCAGGAATAAGTGCTGTAGAACAGGGTGTGGGGATGGAAGGAGAGCTGGTTACACGTTTGAGTGGTGTATTCAGGGAAACTCTCATTGTGAAGGCGACATTGGAGCAAAGACTGGGTGGGATGGTGAAAACCTTAGTTAGGTGGGAAGAGTCGGTGTAAAGGTTCTGGTGGAGGAGAAGGTGTGGGACCTTCAAGGATCGACTTGAAGAAATGTGGCCACGAAAGAGGGAGGATGGCAGAGTGGCAGGAGAGGAAGTGAGAGGTGATCAGGGCAATGAGAGGAAGACATCGAGAGCCTGCAGGCCTTACGGAGCATGGAGAAAGGGTTTGGATGTGCATCTGAAATAGGGAGACATTTGACCAAGTTTTTATCATTTGTATTTATTTTTTGCTAGTTTAACTGATATATAATGATATTGTGGTTTTGTGTTTGTTAGGTGGTGATTTGTTTATTTTTTTGGTGGTGATCTACCTTTTCTCTTTCCGTTTGCCAGTTTATTTTTTTTAATTTAACAGCTTTATTGAGAAATAATTCACATACTATACAATTTACCTATTTAAAATATACAATTTAATGGTATATTCATAGTTATATATGCATTATCACAATCTAATTTTGGAACATTTTTGCCGCCCAAAGGGAATTCTGCACCCTTTAGCAGTTACTCCCCATTCCCCGCTCGCCTACCCTACTCCCAAGCCCCAAACCACCACCACTTTCTGTCTTTTCAGATGTGCCTGTTATAGACATTTCGTATGAATGGGATCATACAACATACGATCTTTTGTGATTGGTTTCTTTCACTTTGCATAATTGTTTTCAAGGTTCATCACCTTGAAGCATTTATCAGGACTTCTTTTTATTGACAAATAATATTCCATGATACAGATACACCACATTTTATTTATCCCCTCTTTAATTGGTGGGTATTTGAGTTGTTTTTACTTTTTGGCTATTATGAATAATGCTACTCTGAATATATGCGTGCAAGTGTTTGTGTGGATATATATTTTCATTTCTCTTGGATATATGCTTTGAAAGAGAGTTGCTGGGTCATGGGGTAACTTACTGGTTTAATTATTTGTAGAGAGCCAGGCACAGTGGCTAACGCCTGTAATCCTAGCACTTTGGGAGGCTGAGGCAGGAGGATCTCTTGAGGCCAAGAGTTCAGGACCAGCCTGAGCTCCATAGCTGGACCCTGTCTCTATAAAAAATAGAAAAATTAGCCAGATGTGGTGTCATGCATCTGTAGTCCCAACTATTTGGGAGGCTGAGGCAGGAGAATTGCTTGAGCCCAGGAGTTTGAGGTTGCAGTGAGCTCTGATCACACCACTGCACTCTAGCCCGGGCAACAGAGTGAGACCCTCTCAAAAAACAAACAAAAATAAATTATTTGTGGAGATCTAGCATTGACCTTCCATATTTTTATCTATTATTTGTATCTTGAGATAGTATATATCAAAAAATTTTTCTCATTGGTTTTTGTCTTACCTCCTTTTTATGGTTAAACAAAAGGTTTTTTAAAAATACTGTATTTTAACCATTTTGTTTCTAATCATAGAATTCATTTATTAGTCATCATAAATGGTTCTAGCAGCATCTGGGATTCTGTTTTCCTCTATTCAGGAAAATTTTAAAAACTTTTAGTCTTAATTCTTTGTCCATCTGGAGTTGATGTCTCGTTTTCTTTAAAGATGCCTATAGAGATGAAGCAGGGTAGTGAGGATTTTTAGCAACTTTTAGCAAGGTGGACGTGGTAGCCAAGAGAAAGATTTCCGAACGAGCAAGCTGACAGTTGCCCTTTATTGGCTTGCTTAAGGAGCTCCCTTCAAGACAATAGAGAAAATGGTGAAAAGGGAACGTAATCATTAGTAAAATACCATTTTGCTCATTATAGCTTTAACGTTGCAAGGTTCACTTTTAGGGCAAACTTTTGAAACCTGCCTGTCTTGTGATACTTCTGAGGTCTACAGGTTTCCAGAATTTACTTTTCCTTCATTGTCATCTTCTTTCTCCTTTTATAAAAAATAAAACTCATTACACTAGGATTGGAAGAGGTGGCAAGAAGCTCTATGATTTCTAGTCATACGTATCACATTTAATCACAGTATCTTCCTGGTTTTCAGAGATAACTTTGAAATCAAGTTAAAATGTCAGTTGCTTTTTGTAGTCAGTATGGAAGGCAGGAAATGTGCAAAAGTCATGGGTCTCTTGCCTCCAATTTATTACTTTGAGTTGTGAGATTTGATTCAATGGAAATGGGTCTATAAAAGTAGATGGTTGGCTACAGCTACAGAAAGGTCAGTAACTAAGAGAAGATGCAGGCTCTAGGGATTGTGGGTTGTTCATGTCTCCAATCCAGGTGGTATATGGAAACAATGAAGTTTCTAAGGTAGAATAAGGGTCATAGATTTTATTTAGATTGTTTTGCTATAATTCTCATTTGTCTTTGGTTTTACATGTATCATGATGCCATTAATAACTAAACTTTTATAATTGTATTTTTTAAAAAATTCCCCTGGGTTCTAGACTGGTCTCTGCTGCCTAGTAGCAGTGTAACCTCCAGCAGATTGTTTGCTTTTTCTCTTTAGGTCTCAGATTCCTTACCTGTAAAATGAGAATTAAAACTGTATCTAATAGACTAGTTAAAAGAATTGAAAATAGGCATTTATATTTAGCACAATACCTGGAATACATAAAAGGTGCTCCTGAATTTAACTGTGCTTGTTGCTTCTTAGAGTCTACAGTATGCCAAGCTTGCAGCATTAGCTTAATCCCTTAGCTGTAATCTCAGGACATTTGCTTTAAAAATTCTAGGTCCTACATTTGAGGGTGGGTGGGAGAATGGAAGAATAGAAGTAGTGATCCTCCA
>CAUYPO010054229.1:0-14950 GCA_963574435.1 Cheirogaleus major | reverse complement strand
ATCACCATTGTTTCTTAAAGCTGAATAGTACTCCATGGTATACATATACCACATTTTGTTAATCCACTCATGTATTGATGGGCACCTGGGTTGTTTCCACAACTTTGCAATTGTGAACTGTGCTGCTATAAACATTCGAGTTCAGGTAACTTTTTCATAGAGTGACTTTTGTTCTTTTGGGTAGATACCCAGTAATGGGATTGTTGGATCAAATGGTAGATCTACTAGTATCACTTTAAGATATCTCCATATTGCTTTCCACAGAGGCTGAACTAGTTTGCAATCTCTCCAGCAGTGTAGGAGTGTTCCTATCTCTCCGCATCCACGCCGACATTTATTGTTTGGGGACTTTTTGATAAAGGCCATTCTTACTGGAGATAAGTGATATCTCATTACAGTTTTGATTTGCATTTCCCTGATGAATAGTGTTCTTTAATGCACAAAAGTTTTTTATTTTTATGAAGTCTAATTTATTTATTTTTTCATTTGTTGCTCATTCTTAGATTTCCAAGCATATCTAAGAATCCATTGCCAAATCCATGGTCATGAAGGTTTACCCTTATGTTTCCTTCTAAGAATTTTGTGGGTTTAGCTCTTATATTTAGGTTTTTGATACATTTTAAGTCAATTTTTGTGTATGGTGTGAGGGAAGGTCTAACTTCATTCATTTGCATCTGGATATTCAGTTGCCCCAGAACAATTTGTTGGAGTGACTATACTTTTTTCATTAAAGGTCTTGAAACCCTTGTTGAAAATCAATTAACAATTGAGGTATGGATTTATTTCTGAACTCTTAATTATATTCCATAAGTCTATATGTCTATCCTATGTCAGTACCATACTGTCTTGATTATTGTAGCTTTATAGTAAATAAATTTTGAGACAGGAAAGTGTGAGTCCTCCAACTTTGTTCTTTTTCAAGATGATTTTGGCTATTTGGAGTCCCTCAAAATTCTATAAGAATCTAAGGATTGACCTTTTCATTAGGCAAAAAGATTATCAAAATTTTGATTGGGATTGCATTGAATCTGTAGATTGCTTTGGGTAGTATTGTTATCTTAACAACATTATGTCTTCCAATTCATGAACATGGGATATATTTCCATTTATTTAGGTCTCTTTTAATTTCTTTCAACAATGTTTTATACTATTCTGGGCACAAGTCTTACTTATTTTGTTAAATTTATTTTTAGATATTTTATTCTCTTGGATACTATTGCAAATAGAATTGTTTTCTTAATTTCCTTTTCAGATTGTTCATTGCTGGTGTGCAGAAACGCAATCAATTTTTGTGTGTTGATCTATCCTTTACAACTTTGCTGAATTTATTTATTAGCTTTAGTAGCTTGTTGTGAAATCTTTGGAATCTTTCTATATATAAGATCATGGAGTTTGAGACCAGCCTGAACAACAAAGTGAGACCTTGTTTCTACGCAAAATAAAAAAATTAGCTGGGCGTGGTGGCTCATGATTGTAGTTCCTGGGAAGCTCAGGCAGGAGGATTACTTGAGCCCAGGAGTTTGAGGTTGCAGTGAGGTATGACAATGCCACTATACTTTAGCCTGGGTGACAGAGTGAGACCTTGTAGCAAAAAAAAAAAAAGATGATGTTGTGTATGAATAATGACAGTTTTACTTCTTTCATTCCAATTGGATGCATTTTATTTTTTTTCTTGCTAAATTTCTCTAGATAAAGCTTCAAGTACAATGTTGACTAGCATGATGAAAGTGGACATCCTTGTTTTGTTCCTGATCTAAGGCTCAGAGCTTTCAGTCTTTCATCATTGAGCACAATGTTAGTAGTGGGTTTTCAATATATGCTGTTTGTTGTGTTGAAGAAGTTCCCTTCTATTCCTAGTTTTCTGAGTGTTTTCACCATAAAAGGGTGTTGGATTTTGTGAAATGTTTTATGCATTCATTGAGGTGGCTGGGGTTTTATTCTTCCTCCTATTAATGTGGTATGTTACATTTACTGATTTTCTATGTTGAACCACATTTGCATTCCTAGGGTAGATCTCACTTAGTCATGGGTATATTACTCCTTTAAATATGCTGCTGTATTCAATCCACTAGCATTTTGTTGAATAATTTTGCATCTATATTCATGAGAGATATTGGTCTGTAATTTTCTTTTCTTGTGGTGTTTTCATCTGGCTTTGGTATCAGGAAAATGCTGGCTTTATAGAATGATTTAGGCATTTTCTCCTCTTCTATTTTCTGGAAGACTTTGAGAAGGACTGGCATTAATTCCACTTTAAGCATTAGGTTGGATTCACCAGTGAAGTCATCTGGCCCAGGGATTTCTTTTTTGTTGGAAGTTTTTGATTACTGATTCATTCTCTTTACTTATTATTGGTCGGTTCAGATTTTTCATTTTTGCTTGAGTCAGTTTTGGTAATTTGTGAGTTTCTAGGAATTTGTCCATTTCATCGAGGTTGTCCAATTTGTTGGCATATAATTGTTCATAGTACTCTCATAATCTTTTCTATTTTGTTAGGGTTGGTAACAATGTCCCTACTTTTATTTCTAATTTTATTTGCATCTTTTCTCTTTTTTTCCATCAATCTATCTAAAAAAGGTTTGTCAATTTTGTTGATCGTTTTGAAGAACCAACTTTTGCTTGTATTGATTCTCTCTTTTGTTCTTCTATTTTCTGTTTCCTCTCTGTTCTATTTATTATTTCTGTCATTCTGTTAGCTTTGGGTTTAGTTGCCCTTCTTTTTCTGATTCCTTAGGGTTTAAAGTTAGGTTACTCATTTAACATCTTTTTTATTTTTTACTGTAGGTGTTTACTGCTGTAAATTTTCCCATGAGCTCTACTTTCACTGTATCCCATAAGTTTTGATATGTTGTGCTTTTATTTTCATTCATCTCTAAATGTACTCCAGTTTCCCTTGTGATGTCTTCTGTGACCCATTGGTTGTTTAAGAGTATTATTTCCATATCTTGGCCATCATCATTTGCCACAACACAGATGAACATGGAGGACATTATGTACAGTGAAATAAGCCAGACACAGAAAGAAAAATATCGCACGATCTCACTTATATGTGAGATTTAAAAAAAGGTCAAGTATATAGAGACAGAGAACATGACAGTGGTTATCAGAGTCAGGATGGTAGTAGTGGGGAGGAAAAAGGGAGATGTAGGCCATACGATACAAAGTAGCAGATATACATATGAACAAGTAAAAAATTTAATATATAACATGAGGACTTTGGTTAATAATAGTGTACTGTATTCAGGATTTTTGCTAAATGAGTAGATTATAGATGCTTTTGCCACAGGGTGTGGGGAGAATGAGTAACTGTGTGAGATGATGGATATATCCATACGTTTACTATAGTAACAATTTTACTATATGTATACGTATAACACCATGTTGTATACCTTAAATATACACAATAAAATTTATTTTAAAGAGAGCATATTGTTTAATTTCTATATATTTGTGAAATTTCCAGTTTTCCTTCTGTTATTGATTTCTAGATTTATTTCATTACATTAATAGATGATACTTTGTATAACTTCAAAGTTTTTAAGTTTATCGAGACTTAATTTGTGGCCTAATATGTGCTCTATCCTGGAGAATGTTTCATATGTACTTGAGAAGAATGTGCATTTATTCTGCTAATTTTGGGTGGAGTGTTCTATAGTGATCTGTTAGGTCTTATAGTGTTGTTAAAGATCTCTATTCCTTCATTTATCTTCTATCTAGGTGTTCTATCCATTATTGAAAATAGGGTATTGAATTATGCAACTATTATTGTAGAACTGTTTATTTCTCCCTTCAAATATGTCAACATTAACTTAATATATTTTGGAGCTCTGGCATTTGGTGCATGTATGTTTATAATTGTTACATTTTCTGATTATTAATATATAATATCCTTTTTAGTTTCTTGTTCCCAATTGGCCTTGTAACTAGATTACATTCCCATTACCCAAAGTGGAATGTCAGTGGCTTTAGATCTAGATCTCAGTTTTTTTCCAGAGCCCTCCATTGGACCCAGTTCCTGGGGGACATCTAGAAATGTTGGCCAAATTGACTCTTATGCTTATTACTGGGCCCCTGGTCTTCTCTGGATATTTGGCTTTGTTCATATTGGCCTGGACACAGTTTCCTTGCTCTGAAATGGGGTTTAGGAACGAATCCTTTGTTCTTGCTTCATAGGAGAAGGCAGAACAGAGGAGGCAGGTGCTGCAGGGGAGCAGGTGATGCTTTAATTGTCCCTCTTCTTGTCCTCTTCTGTTTCTGCCTGCAGAGGTTTTTTTTTTTCCCAAAGAAAGTTTGACTCAGAAGATGGTTGGGTGTTGGGCTCTGGCTGGGCCTGAGCCCTTCCACTTCCAGAGTGATCCCAGCAGCCTTAATGCAGGCTGGTGTCTGTGCCAGTAAGCTTGTTTAGGGAACAAAAATCATAATGACTTTAATTAGGTTTTAGTGTAAATAATGAACAAAATTACAGAACAGGCTCTTTTGTCACTCTCATGGAATTTATAGTTGTTTGAAAAGTCAACACCCACTTCTAGCCACTCCCATCTTCACTTCTTGGGCAACCAAGCATCTTCATTAATCAATGGGGTTGGCTTCTGATGCCAAAGTGGAAACTCTGAGCTGGTCTTTCCACCTTGCAGTGACAGCTCACCCTTCCTCACCCCCTTGTTCATCTGGGTTTCCAGTTTTAGCCTGGTTGTCCACTCCTGAGGGGCTGTGCTTTGAGAAACACTGGGCAGAGTGAACAGTAGGCCAGTGATGTTAGAGGTGGTATACCACGCAATGGAAGGAAGGCTGGAGAGTTCTGGCCTCCTACCCAGAGCCCAATTCTACCATGTGCTGAGTATTTACTATATTCTAGTTATTGTGCTGGTCGCAGAATCCCCAAAGGTTAGGTGAGCTCATAGCAGGTCAGGTCATACCTGCCCAAGCAAAACTGAGGAGGGTGCAAGACAAAACCCAGCATTCAAGTAAGTTCTGGCATGGGCCAATAGCCTAGGGACTTCCACAGGCCACAACAGGGTTCACAACTACTTTGGACAATGGGTGCCAAGTGGGATTTGTGGGATGAGCTGGGGAGGATGGGAAGTTGCTCTTTGGATTATCCAGTCTTGTATATACTTTAAAGGCCAAGACGCTGGTTTCTATGGTTTATAAAGTTCTCTTCCTCTTAATCTGGTTCTCATCCCCTGCTGTCAACATCATATTTGCTAGCCTGGCATCTCCAACCTCAAAGAGTGCTGAGTGAGCAGTCCCTTCTCCCTCTGTCTCCCATCCCATGGACCAGCCCCACATGGCTTGGAAATACTAGAAAGGGCACAACCACCCTGTGTCTTTGACCAACCATTGTGCAGTTTTCCATCTACTGCTCTGACAGAAGCTTCCTGAGGACAGGGGCCTGGGTTTCTGCTTGAGCTTCTCGGGCTCTGAGTGATGATACCAGAGTTCCCCTTTTCCTGAACATGCCCTTCACTGTCCCCCATGAGAGCTGCCCACTGCCCTGAGCCCCTCACAGTAGTGTCCACTGTGGCTAGAGCCGGCCCAGCGCTCCCTGCCTGGGCTGCTTCCAGGAGGCTGATGAGGCCCTGCTGCCCACGGACACGAGGGCCTGGTTTCCAGCTTCCAACACATGCTCTTTCCCTTGGGGAGGGGACATGTTCTAATGAGCTCCTTGTCCCCTCTTCCCGGCTGTCTCAGGACCAGCTTCATGAGTGGGGCTGGCTCAGCTCTCGGGCACAGCTCCATCCTCACTGGAGCTATTTGGAGTGGTGGGTAGCACCCCAGTATGCTCAGAAAGTGGCAGAAGCCTGGGCTGCTCCGGGCCCCAGTGTGTGCCGCAGCCTGGCGGTCGTCATGATTTCCCGGTTATTTATTGTCATAACATTAATCATGCTGAACTCACTTGGCATTAATGAGGACGTAATGTGTACTTGGACGGGAATTTTTATTGTAGTGCAGCATTAACTAACTGGCCTATTATTTAAAGTGTTACCAGACCTGGTATGTACAAATGGTTTACTTTGCAGTCTCCAAGTGTTGAAACTTTGTATGGTTTGTGTCAAGAAAATATGAATATGGAACACAAAGGAGGCAGAGGCTGAAATAACGTGGGGCCGGCCTCTGGCGGGCGGGGAGACAGCGCGCACTCAAGGAGAGGCACCCGCTGGACAGCCTGCACGGCCCACCGCTGCCCGGCCTCTGCTGCTGGTCTACTTCCTGTGTCTGGCCCAGATGCTGGGCGTGAGAAGCTTGGGGTGGGATTGGAGGGCTTTCTCAGTCACCACTTTGAGGACAAAGAGAAATGAAATAACAGGATTGGGAAGTGACAGAAAGCTGCAGGCCACGTTGAGGATCACGTGTCCGCCAGATTCTTCCCTCCATTACTGGTCAGCGGCAGCTGCAGTCCTTGTCCCCTGCACCTGCCCATTCACGGCTACCCACCCTTCTTCACCAACCGCCCACACTGCCCACCCTCACTGAGCTTCAGCCCTTGAGCTGCTCCAAGCTTCCTTGCCTCTGCACGTGCTGTTCCCGTGTTTCGCTAATGTCTATTCATCTCTGAGATTTAACTCAGGCAACACAAGCTTTATGAAGTTTCCTAGTTTTCCTTATGCCAAAGGTATATTTAGATGCCCTTTCTCCGTGGACCCCTGTTAAGGGCCACACATGCTGATGTGTAGGGGGAATGGCTCAGAGGAATATGAGATGATCTGTGCTAGTCTAGTGTGGAAGGCAAGCCATTCACACACACACACACACACACACTCCTCAATTAGCAAACAGGGTTTTAGTGCATAAAGTGCCCTAGAGATAAAATGCTAAACTGCAATTCTAACAGCTGGAGAGGAGGAAATGAATGGACCATCAGGATAATACTTAGTAAAGGGAGAGATTAACCTGTGTTGGGCCTTGCAGAAGAGATGGGGACTAAAAGCATCTGTGAGCATGGGGGTGAGGGGCACCCCAGGCTTGGGGAGGGCCTGAATGATACCCCATCCCGCTCCAGTCTACCTATTTCATGGTTTACAAAGTGCTTCTACTTTATCTTCTTTGATCACCAAGACAACATTATTAGGTATGCAAGGAATATGCTTGCCCCCTTTTTACAAATGAAAACACAACCAACACAATACAAAACAAAAACAGAGGCTCAGACAGGTTAGCTGGCTTAGCCACGGCCCCAGCTAACAATTTGAAGCAGAGGGAGGCTTCCTGCCACCATAAAGGGAAGTATCAAGTTCAAGTGGATTTTGAATGCAAGTGTTATGTTAGTAGCTTTTGCTCCACATTGACCCTGAATGAAAGGAATATAGCATTGGGCTCAATGGTTCCATCAGAAGGTGAGAAATAAAATGGATTTCAGACATTAGCCTGAGTTCCCGCTTGTGCCCGTGGATGTTGACCAGTGACACCCAGGCGGGGCTGAGGAACACGCTGTCCCTGATGTGCAGTGAATAAACAGAGCATCCTTTGGAAGGAAACAAGTTCCAGGTGACACATCTTTGCCCAGGGGGACACAGCAGCCATTCACACACTTGCCAGCATCTGTGGGGCAGGGAAAAGTCACAGGAGCAGAAGATCTAGTCACTGAGTGATATAAAGTGTGTGGTACAAAAGAGAATGAGGATTTTAAGGAAGAATTCACATGTAATGAGGTTTTCTATCTGCTACACTCTCCAGTTCGAGTCGGTCCTCAGACTCACCATATATGGTAACCAAGGCTCAGTAGAAGTAGCAACCGTGGGATCCAAGAACAGTTGTGCCAGGGAGAGAAGGGAAGGAAGTGCCAATGTGTACGGCTACGATGGCAATTACATCTCTGACTCAAATGAACCACACTCACTGGCAGCTTGCACCCACTCCACAACAGTTGCTCTACTAATGTTTGAATGAATGAATGTGTAATGGATGTGCCCACAGCTCTGCTTCGGGACTATGACCTGTGTGTGCACATGGCAGCTTTATAACACAATGGCCTTTGCATTTTTCCTTTTGCCTTTGACTGACTCTGGGCCTAGTGTTCTCCTCATTACTTCCTGTTGCTCCTTGTAAGCAACGGCACAAACCTGCTTCTTACCCTTACTGGCCGGTGAGGCATTCCCAGGAGCCAGCCCAGCCAGGCCGGTGTGGCGTAGGGCGAGGTGAGGATGCGGCAGCCCGTCCTTGGGCAGATGGCTCTTGGAGTGGCAGGAGGTACAGATGTGGCACCAGGCAGGTCTGTCCCAGTAGATAAAGGGCTCCTGGCAGTGGTATAGACTAGAGAGAAAAACAATGAGGCCTCACCCAATGAGAAGCTTCCAGGAGCCTAACAGGAGGTCAAAGGTTCATCAAAATTGGGAGTCAGACAGAGCAGGGCTCCAACACTTGTGGAGCTGTCTCAGGAAACCAAGGTTAAGGTCTATGTTAGTTAGGGTAAGTAATATTAGTGGTTGTAACAAACAAATCCCCAAATCTCAGTGGCTTAATGTAGCAGAAATCTTATTTCTCACTCACACGAAGTGCAATATGATATTCCTGGTGTCTCTCCAGGTTGCATTAGATATGATCACTTAGGGTCGTTGGCTCTTTCCATCTGTGGTTTTGCCTTGTTCCCCTGGGGCTGTGGATTGCTCTGCTGGGTTTCTGTGTCTGGCTGACAGATGGGGAAGCAGGAGGATTACACATGGAAGGTTTTAGCGTACCAGGCCTGGAAGTAGAGCACAGCACTTCTGCCCACATTCCACAGGCCAGAACTCAAACACACGGCCACACCTAACTGCAGAGGAGGCTGGCGCTGGTCTGCGGATGGGACATCAGTCTCTGCCATGCCTGGCATAGACTATAAATAGTTGTAACTGCGGCATACAAGTTCCTTCTGTGTGCCAGGCATCGCGCCAGGCTCTGCACGTACATTATTTGCATTCTGAGGGATATCTGGATTCAGGGGCCCCACTCAGACCCACTGACTCCTGGCCTTAGGGTGGAATGACCTTGATGGGGTGTAGGGGCCTCATAGACAGCCCAACCTGCTTCTCATTGACTCAGGGCCTGGGCTTGGGCACTTGAAGTTGGCTGGTTTTTAGGACCGTGGGTGCCTGTGGACTGATAGGAGCTGGATGGAGGATCTGACGGTTGGTGGGTCTGGCGTCGTTGACCTTGAAACATTGCTTGCTGGCCAGCTTCTCACCAAGCCCTCCCTCCAGGTTTACTGGCCCAACAGGGATGGGGTGGGTTCAAGACTTCATCATACAGAGCCACTGGCCAGACTCCAGGTGCCAGGTTGTCACTGAGGGACACCCTCTGAAGTCTTTTTTATTCAGTCTTTCCTTCCTCTGCTTCTCTGTTCTTTGTTTCTTCGGACTTTCTTTTGTTTTCCTCCTAACTGACACTGTGGACAAGGTCTGCTGGTAAGTCGAAAGAGTTTATCCAAGCTGACACTCTGTTTATAATTTATAATTTACATTCCAGCTTTAGCAGGGTCCTTCCATTTCTTGACCGTGGCCAGTGTGTTCTCTCTGTGTGCTTGGCTCTGGACCATGGAGAGCCAGGAGAGCAAAGGTCGGGCCTTCAGGGGGTGAGATGTTGATGAAACTTGGTCTCGGTGTGGCAGGTGTGTGGTCACCATATGGGGGCGTTAACTCGCTACCCACAAGTAGCACATCCTCACCGTGTTCATAGAAACCATGCAGGGGTGTGGTGCGTGGGGAGCAGGGAGCTGAGCCTTCCCCCAGTTAGCCATGCACAGGCCCTGTCGACAAACTGCCCATCCCCTCTCCTCGATCTTGCCTTTGTTTAAGATGCCTCCAAACGACAGTGGGGCTGGGGGCAGGAGTGCACACAACAGTGTTCCCTTCCTAGCAACCATGGGATCTCTATGCACCTGTGCTTAAGTCAGTTTTCCTCTTTTGACCTCAATTGCATCAACTGCATGGTAAGGAGATTGGGAAAGATGTTACTTGAAGTTTCTTTCAGCTCTGAAATCCATGAATCTTAATTTTCTTTAATAATTTATGTACCTCTCCTTTCAATCAGGATGGCAAGTGCGGCAAAATGGAAACAGTGGGTTCTCTAAGCCTCAGTTTTTTCTCATCTTTAAAATGGGGATAAGATCCATCACTTTGTAGGAATTTGTGAAAATCAAATGAGACAATATATATGAAGTGTTTAATGTGGGGGCTAACAAAGGACATGTCTGCTGTGCCGTTCACCCCAGAATTAAGTGTGGGTCACGGCTCTCTGGGAAAGCCCAGGCAATCTTCTGCATAGAAAGAGATACCCCATGCGGAGATGGTGGATCAGGCACGTGGGGCAGTGGCCCAAACTCTGGGACCTGGAGCCATCCACATTAAACCAAGTGTCCTGGGAAGACAAGAGATGTTATCTCTGAGGCTAGCACTTGGCTTTGCCCTTTGGAGCACAGCAGAAAATGCAAGTCAGCCACAGAAAGGGCAGGCTCTCCGTGAAGAAACACATGCAAATGTGTTTGTCATTAGGCCTTTCATGCCAATAATCCATATCTTTTCCTCTTTCCTTTGTTGCGCTTTTTTTTTTCTGGTGGCTGGACGCCAGACAAAACACACTGTCTCATAAGCTTCAACCGCCGATTCTGCCTGCCCGAGCTGGAGTGGGGCTGCCTCCTGGCAGCTCAGGTGCCTTGTGAAGTTGAGCTGGGACTGGTGCCTGGTCCCTGAGACCTACTGGCCAGCCGTGTCCTCTAGTTACGCCTTCAGCCAGCACACAGGGCCTGTGGGCACTCCCAAGCACCAGTGGCCAGACCCGACCCACGCGAGGAGGGCACACAGAACGTGGGCCAGGGAGGCCCTCGGATGCTGAGTGTCCGGGCAGGCCACTGGATGTCTGAGGACAGATGAGTGGGATCCATTCCACTTAGTGTGGCACTGGCAGTCCTCCACGGGTGACCTCATACTCCTTCTCCTCTTTCTTCCCGGTAGTTCTCCTACCCAAAATGCTGGCTCCCCTGTCCCTGAGCACCTGACACCTGCTCACCTCTGGTCTTTGTACACATGGGTCCCCATTCCCGGAACATAGATCCACTAGTGCTTCGTAAGCAGCAACCAGTGCCAGGCCTTTGCTCGTCGTCACTTTACTAGGAACGATGTCAATTTATCGTCCCGTTCCTTCTGCATTTACCCAGGGCCTGTCCTTCCATTTGAGGCTCAGCTTCAGCTGTGCCAGAGCTTTCTGTTCCTGATTGTTCCAGCCGCGGTGGCCTTCAGCTCCTCTGCCTCTGGTTACATTGCTCCATCGCCTCCTCGAAAGGCCACCTGATGGCATTATTAATGGCTTTGTGTAGAAGTAACTGGTTTATTGAAGAGTCTGTATTTGTTGAGGTTTATCCTCATAATGGTTTTTAATGTTATCCAATCAACTTTCTGTGAAACCATCTGGAATCTCCTTTTCACACAAGATAGTGGCTCCCTGGACAATATTTAGCCCAGAAGCCACGATTTTTCAGTTACATTTGGTTATTAGAACAATCTTATTTTGTGATTTGACTTATTCCTAATAGTTAATAAAAAACCCATTCCACCTCACACTGGACTCACAGCTCTTTCTTTCTGTCCAGTGGTATCTAGCTTTGCTCTTTTGCTCTGGTGGCAGTGAACATGAATGTGCATGTGTGTGTGTGTGTGTGTGTGTGTTTGTGTGTGCGTGCATGTGTGTACACATGCCTGGGTGGCACTTAGTCCCTCGGCTGTTGTGGGGTGGAGAAAGAGACCCTGGTGAGGGCAAGCATCTTCCTTACCTGGGTGAGGCCATGATCTTCTTCTCAGTTGGCTGTAACTTCTCTTGTGGGTCATGAACTGAGGGTTCCACGAGGAAGTGTGGCGGCACCACTGTGCCTTGCTGACAGGGCTCATTCCTATGTGACCCCACGAGGCACTGGAGGTTCCTTGGAGATTTGGCCAGATCCTCTGGGCCATTCCCGTGTGGGGAGTTCATGCTACATCCCATGGCTTGTGCATCTTTCTGCCACCTACACTGGGTGGTTCTCAAACTCATCTGCTCTCTGCAGCCAACCTCAGCTCAGCAAGCATCTTCTGTACGTCTTGAAACCTGGGAAGTCAGGTACATAGTTCTGGTCCTTTTACTTTCTGGCATCTTCCCACTGTACCAGCTCTCTCCAATTTTCTTTCTCCTAACTTAGGTAACAAAGGGGCAGGTTGACAAATGTGATGCCCAAGCAGATAGCAAACAAGTGAATGAAATGCGAGTCTCTTGTTCTTACAAATACCACTGTGTTAGGTTCTCAGGGCTGCCCTAAGAAAGTGCCTCCAAATGGGGGGCTTAGAATGACAGAAATGTATTGCCTCACAGTTCTAGAGGCCAGAAGTCCAAAACCAGTGTGTTGGCAGGGGCATGCTCCCTCCGGAGGATCTGTTCCAGGCCTCTCGCCTAACTTCTGGGAGTTCCTTGGCTCGTGCAGCACGGCTCCAGCCTCCACATGGCATTCTCCCTGTGCACATGTCTGTCTCTTCACATGGTGGTGTTGTTTATAAGGACACCAGTCATAATGGATTAGAGACCCACTCTACTCCGGTATGACCTCATCTTAACTAATTATATCTGCAATGAGTCTATTTCCAAATAAGGTCATATTTTGAAGTCCTGTTAGTGAGGACTTCAGCATATGAATTTTAGAGGGACACAATTCAACCTTTAATCATAACAACTTCCAATTTTTACAAGTGATTCTTGGAGTCTTCCTCTTCCTTTGCTTTGGGGAGAGGGAATGGCATTTCTCTCTGAATGCTGCACCCTGAAAATGCAGACCATCCCATTGGTCTTTCAAATTCTCTTTTATGTTGACCGAGGCTGGTGGTTTGGGAGACATAGTTGTAGTACCTTGACACCAACAGTGAGGGGAGATGGTGACTCTCTGAATTTAGGATAGGGGATACTCAGCACCTCTTGTCTATTACTTTGGGCCTTAGCCACAGTTCCGAGACAACGGGCAAAGTCCCACACTCTGTCTGTTAATGCACATATTGTTGTCTTAAGAAGATGGTGACTCTTCCAGGGCAAAAATAGTTCCAACTGTATTTGGATGTCTCTAGTGACTAATGCAGTGGTTTTTCCTTTATGGCTGTTTATTCACTTAGCCAACAGCCAGAGTGTACGTGAAGCTTCGTGCAAGGCTGTCGGGAGACAGAGGGGAGAGACCTGACTTCTGCTCTGCAGTTGCTTGCAGTCTTGTGGGGATAGAGACTCGTACAAACGTGGCCACAGTGCAGTGCTAACAGGGGCGCACTGTGAGGGTCCGAAGAAGGAACGTCAATACAGCGGGTGTGGGAGATGCCCAGTTCCGTCCTCAGCACTCATGACACACCGGCAACCCCGTGCTTTCAGTAAGGCACCGGAAGAGAAGAGTACTTCAGGTCTTAGGAAGCAAATGGCCCTAAATACAACGGCACTGACGCTGCAAAAGGCGCTTTGAGATCCGCCGGGGTGGCAGTGAGTGCGCACTGCCCAGAGCAAGAATGGAAACGTGTAGTTTGAGCCATGCGGCTGCCTGGCAGAGCTCCTTACAGGTGGCGCCTGGTTCAACCTTGTCCCCTTAAGGTGTCCCCTGCTGGGGGATGGGCTTTGAACAGAAAGAGTGTGGACCGGGGTTCAGAGGGTGAAGTCCAGGTGGGGGTGGTCTTCATCCACAGCTCCCCACATGAGGCTGTTGGAAGGGGGCATGTATTGTCCTGAACTTAGTCCCTGAGTAGCAGTTTGGGCAACTAAGACACCCCAGAATCCCCTAAATTCAGTGCGCACAGGTGGAAGAGAGCTCTAACTTACTGAAATATTATGCCAAGTGGCTGCTGCATGTTCCCTCTGTAGCTCAGGGAAGCGGTTACAGTCTTTGTGTGGTTCTGCCCTGTCTTAAACCCCTCTGTCCTTCCCTGTAGAAAATAGTCCTGGGTCTGTTCGGGCATTACATATCCCTTTAATATAACAGGGGTTTTTTTGTCTTCTCTTGGAAACTGAAAGACAGGTCTGCGTCTCCTACATTCTCCCAACAAGGAGTGCTGCCTGTCACTCACTTCCCCACCTCTGCTCTTCGAAATAATCTTCAGAGATTCTTGGAAGTCCTAATACTTTTGGTTGTATTCACAGCTGCTCTTCCCTGAGTAGCCTCATGTCAGCATAGCCCCCTCAGCTGGCTTCACCCCGAGTTTTGGCAGCCCCATTTCTGGCTGCATCTTCTGAACACATCTGGGCAGAGAAGGCACCTGATCCCCATGTGTCCTACCCATTGGGAAGTTTCAGAATTTGTTGTCAACAACATCTTAGAATGTGTAGCTTCCAGACCAGACAGAGTATTGAGGAGAAAGAAATACATTAAACAGATGTAAGGATTATTATTATTTTCATTTTGGAAATGAGAAAACTGAAGCTTAAAATGGTTGCTATGGACTGAATTGTCCCTCGCACCCAATTCCTATGTCGAAACTCTAACCCACAGCGTGGTGGTGTTTGCAGATGGGAGGGAGGTAGTTGATGAGAGCAGGGCCCTGGTCTGACGGGGTTAGTGCCGTTATAAGAAGACACAGCAGCGTGTTTGCCTCCCCTCCCTACTCCCCACCATGCGAACGCAGTGGGAAGACGGCAGTCTGCAAACCAAGAAGAGACTGTCGCCAGAATCCGACCACACTGGCTACCTGATCTCAGACTTCCAGCCTCCAGAACTGTAAGGAAATCAATTTCTGTTGTTTAAGCTACTCGGTTTATGGTATGTTGTTATGGCAGACTGAGCTAAGACAGAAGTTAAGTAATTTTCCAAGGTTACAAGCCTAGTAAGAGGCCAAGCTTGGAAGGAAAAACCATTGGTACCCAGGTCTGTTGCATTTTCCCGCCGTGGTGCTTGCTCTGATGGACGTGTTCATTACAGTTGCCTTTGCATGTAGGTGCTGAGTATGTGACACATGTAAAGGCCTCCTCTTCTCTCCCACGCTCACCTCCCTGT